>MQRK01176086.1:370-16956 GCA_001938485.1 Girardia tigrina
ACATCAAACACTGCGCATCAACTTGGGCGAAGCACAACACTCTCTGCTACAATCCCTGTTCCAAGGATACGCCTACCAACTCAATCCTGGAACGAATTCAATCACTGGACGTTTAAAAGTCGCTGTAGTCTAAAACGGCCCTTTCTCTGTGGTCCTCTGTGACCCTAATTTTCTAATTGTTTTATGATAATAAAATTTTGTACACAGATTTTCGATATTTTGCTTGCTTCGCCATTCATACCATATTTATACCATATACGTTCTGCGGCACTTTAAACTATAAAGCACTATGTATTGATTTTTTAAAAAAATCTAAGATCATATTCTGACTATTCATATATGAGTTACTATACATGTGTTCAGACAGATTTTTGATATTTTGCCTGCTTCGCTATATAAAAGCATATGGGAGTTCTGCCTCACTTTACACTATAATACATAACATATTAATTAAGGACTATGTATTGATTTTTTCGAGAATCTAAGATCATATTCCGACTATTTACCTATGGGTTATTATACATGTATTCAGACAGATTTTCGATATTTGGCTTGCTTCGCTATCTATACCCTATGGGTATTCTGCCCACTGTGGGCATTCTGCCCCATTTTACACTATATTATATTAAAACATGAATACATTGCACTTTGTACAATAGTGAACTTATTGATTTAACGGCAGCCTAGGCAGCCTAGGCAGTCTAGGCTTAGTGCAGTATTGATGAGCACGTGTGCTGTATTGATTAGCACATGTGCAGCACATGTTTAGAATTGATTTTTTTGCACTTTTTGTGTAATTTTGATGGTTTTTACATGTTTTCGATGATTTTAAGGTATTTTTCATGATTTTAAGGTGTTTTTCATGGTTTTTAAAATAACAATGATGGTTTCTAAGGTGTATATATAATATACATAATAATATAATAATAATATAATAATAATATAATACGTAATATATAATATAATATATAACATAGCATAATATAATATATAATATAATATATAATATAATATATAATATATATTATAATATATAATATAACATAATATATAATATATAATATAACATAGTATAATATAATATATAAAATAGTATATATAATATATAATATTAAAATGGTACGTATCACGGTTACGGTAACCATGGTACTTGTGATTATACTTGTGTACATTAGATGATTATATAGATGTTTTGTATAATATTGATGCATGCTTGAAGTATAATATAAGTTTTTACATGTAGATTTTACATGTAAAATAAAATGTTATATATCTTGGTTACGGTAACCATGGTACTTGTGATTGATGATAAGGTACATTAAGCGATTCATGAAGTATTGTATGATGGTTAATAACATACATATATCATATGGGTTTCAGATATATACGAAAAATAGATTTTTGAGCACTTTTTTGATAATTTTAGAAATGTTCGAAAAAATCGATTTATCAGCACTTTTATGAAAATTTTGATGTTGAATCTGAATGTACGTATGTGGGTTACTATTCAAGTACATCAGCACCTTTTTGATATTCTGCTTCCTTGTACCTTTAAAATCAATGTGCAATTTGTGTAAATTTACACATTATGCTTATTATAGAGAAAAGTAATCAATATATGAAATTTCTAATTGTACAATCAGATAGAGATTCAAAATGTGCATCAAGCATACGATATCGATTTTTGACACTGGTACTTTTAAAAAATTTGATGTATTGATTTTTGTACTTTTGCACATGTGCAACTTAAAAAACACTGTGCTAGCACATTAGAAATGTGTTGCAAAATGTGCACTATCGATTAGTACTTTTAAAATATTGATTAGTACCTCTGAGCACTGTGCAGTGATCGATTAGCACTTTTTTCTACGGTCCTTAGTTACGGGATCACGGTTGCTATGGATACAGGAACCGTCACCATGGTTACAGCCGCCTTGGATCACTGTATCCGTTGCTAATGAAAAACGCCCCCTGGTTACCGTTACTATGGTAACCGTGACCTTGGTTACCGTCACCAAGTGAACCGGAAGGATTGCTACCGTTGCTATGGTAACCGCTACCGTTGCTAGGGAACCGCCGACCAATCAGAAGCGTTTCTAAGGTGATCGCGACCGTTGCTGGGGAACCGCGACCGTTGCTATGGTAACCGCGCGGTAACTGGTTACGTTGCCATAGTAACCACGGTAACTAGGAACGACCCCCCCTCCCCCCGGGTGGGGTCGGTGTACAACCTTCCCATTTTTCCCCTACTCAACAAATGATCCATAATTGAGCTATTTCCATTTAACTTTGATTATAATTATTGTAAGAAATATTTGGTGTGTTGATGTTTGTGTGTAATGCTTGCATGTTTAAATGTTGTGTGTTGATTTGGGATTGTGCCTATTCTAATCAAATTGATGATTAATATTTTAATTCTTATAATCTGAAACTTATTTATTCAAATTTAGATTTAATATTCAAATTTTTAATTTTTATTATTGTAAATTTTATATAATTTTATTCATTTAATTTTTGTAAATTTTTAAATAATTAAAATAAAATTAATATTTGAAAATGATTATAAAAAGTAATTTTATTTTAGCCAATAAAATTTAAATTAAGTATTTAAAATAAAATAATTTTCTTCAAGTTAGTTCAGATTGGAAGGAGAAGTATCAAACATTGAGTAACGGATTCAAGTGAAAGCAATGCTATTGATTGTCATAGAAATGATGAAAATTGTCTATGTAATAAATTTTCTGTCAAATTCGTGAGTTCTGTTAACAATTATGAAAGGATAATTTTAGAAGCGCTGTTAATTAAGTTTTTAAAACTTAGTTTAAATGTGTAAAAATCATTACATTTAAAATTTTGTCAATGCTCAGCAATATTACTCTTGCTCTTGAATTCATTTACAGAGTTTTATATTTTCAACATTTCCGAATTGTTGCAGTTTATTTCTTCATTCAACAACGAATAAAAAGGGTGCCCTGGTAACTATAACAAATAACGGGATCATAGATTATCTTAAACTCCGATCAATATTTTTTATAATTGAATTACTTTTTTATCATTTCATTTGTTGTTCATTTAAAATATATTTTATTATTTATTTATCTGTTCCTCACCAAAAACAGCTATTAATAATTATTTTTCATATTTTAACAAAAATAATAAAATGTGGTATGTATAAATTGTGTTTCATTTATTAATTCTCTGAAAAAATAAAATAAACTATTTTACTTAATAATTTATTGCTTTTCATTTATAATGATCTTTTAGATTCCCTAAATATCATTTCAAATATCAATAAGAGCAATCAAAATATATTTAGGGAAATATATTTCTTTTTTGCTTCTAAGGTTTATTATTTCCTTTTACTTAATATTTATGCGGTTTCTGTGATTATGGGAAAAATAATGTATGACCTCCGAGATTATTCCCCAGTTACCCCCGCGGCAGAGCTTACGCCAAACTCTAAACTCTATTTTGTAAAGTCCTAAATTAGCAATTCATATAAAATGAAAGCTAATAAATATTATAAAAAAGTTACGTTAGGTAAATGGATACAATAAATATAGTAATTATTTAGAAAAGTTACTTTGAAAATAATTATAATTATAATTGTTTATGCAATAATTATCCTAATTTGAGATTTACTCTTTTCACAAAAGAAAATTGACATAAAATTAGTTAAAAGAAACGAAAATTCAATTATAATATTATTTAATTTTTTAAAAAATTTTAACATTGGTTTTCTAGAAATTGAAAGATTATTAATAATTATTATAGGGATTTTTACATATAATAATTTTTTGGACCCTAGCCGCTGAGGCGCGGGTGCACCCAATTATGCACAATCCTTTTTATGACTTTGATTTTGCATATTTTTGAGTGTATCAGTAGGCAAGTAGTCTTGTAGCACAAATATCCTCTGCAGTAATGGATGATCCTAGGCTCCAAGGAGCTCATCAGCCATTTGTCAGGTTTTATTTTTCATCTTGCGGGGTGTCCACACACTCTCTTCACCCAGGTTGCTCTACGTGAGGGAGCCGGTTTTATCGCCAGAACTTATCATACTTTTTTTGTACACATGTCAAATATCTTAGGAATTTGCATAAGAAGGTGAAATTTTTTTAAATTAAAAAATAAGTCTTTAAAATACATAACAAAATCGCCATTTATCAATAAAAGATTTATTTTTGGCAACATATTTCCCCTTCGCAGACATCTTCAGGTATTTTCTTTGAGATTTGTAATGCGATCTTATTTTACAGGATTTTTCATAAATATAACGACAGTTTTCATAAATAATTGGACATTTTTCAAAATTAATCGAACAAAGTTTCATAAAAAAATAAAAAATAATAAAAAATTACTTTTTAAAATTAAGAAACAAACAATAAAAATTTTAATATATAAATTTTAATCGACTGTATAAAACATTTCAATATTGTTTTATTGAATTTATGACAAGGTCGATAGAAAGTATATAATTTTTAAAATACAGTGTAAATGTAAAAATGGACAATCTAAATACAAAACGTAATACTCACGATCAACGGAAACAGAGAATAGTAATGAACGAAGAAAAATTTAATACCATTAAATGATCATATGCGACGATGTCTGTGGAAGATATATGTAAGGTCATATTATTGGGTCGTAGTTCCCTATATACTTCAATAAAAACGATTGCGGAATGTGACGAAGAAGATGCAAAATATGATAATTTATATAAAAAGGCGAGACGAAAAATCATAAACAAAAACCAGGTACATGCGGAGATTCGAAGCATTATGGGAAACGATAATTCTTTAACATTACAGGGATGTCGAGATCTTCTACAATCCGTTTCCCAAATGTATCGGGAAATGAAAGCAGTCAATCTTTCTCGAAAAAGACTTAAGAAAAGATCAATTGTTCGAGTTATGAATGAGAATCGAAACGCAAGACTGACATTTTGTGCTAACGTGTTGGGTATGACTCGAAGAAGAATATTGTTTTTGGAAGAATCTGGTTTCAATTTACACACATCAACAAACTATTGTTATAGGTCTGTGTCAGAAGAGGCGATTCTGTATCAACCAAGATTACAAGAAAGAAACGTTTCTTAGTGTTCAATAATATTGATAAATCGAATCGAGTATTTCAAACTCGTTGATGGTAGATATAACAGGGAAATATTTCATACGTTTCTAAACGAGTGTGATGAGCGCAAAGTCTTTGTTGAAAACCCAGTATTTGTTCTTGATTATGTTAGGTTTCATCATAGTGACTTTTGTATTCAGAAAAATGTAGATTGAAGACGCTATAATAAGAAGAAACATTGGGAAGATTTTGATACTAAAGTCAAAAAGAGAAGTAATGATCATACAAATACATATGCTATTGTCGCACGCAGGCGCAGAGAAAGTAGCGAAATACATCACAGAAAATTATGACATGATCAATTGGAATGAAATAATAAAAGAAGTAGTTGGACAATGTGAAGCATGCCAAAAAAGTAAAACATTAACGACCACTATGAAGGAAAAATGGGGGACATTGGTCGCAAATGAACCATTTGAGAAAGTGTACATAGACATATGCGGACCACTAAAGGAGACTTGGAGAAGAAAAAAGTATATTTTTTTGCAATCATAGATCAGTTCAGTAGGTACATTCAGTAGGATATGAGGGGTTAATTTTAAATTTTTATCTCGCCTGAATAATTTATTACTTTTTATTTTAAAGGGTAAAATATTTTGATGTTAATATGCTTATTAAACATTTTAAAATTAAAAATGATAAAACAAATAAAAATAATAAAAATAATAAAACAACTATTAAAAAATCAAAAACGTTTTTAAAAATAAAATATTTTTTAATGTGATTTTAAATATTTTAAAAAAATTAAAAATGATATAATAAAAGAAAATCATAAAAAATTAAATATCTATTTAAAAATAAAAAAAAATATCTTTTAATATATCTATTAAATATCTTAAAATTAAAAAGGTTAAGAAAACTATAAAATTTTAAATATTTATTTATAAATAAAAATATTTTTAATAAGCAAATTGAAATAAATTTTGAAAAAAAATAAATTTTAAATAATTTTTGAAATAAATTTTCAGGATTTTAAAAATTGAATTGAAAAGAATTTAATAGATTAATTTGTGGCGAGATAATTAAATTAACAGGAAAATTTGTTTAAATATGTGAATTGTTATAGAAATAAATTTTGGTGTTAAAAAAATGAACTCGAATATCGACGTTGCAACCACTTCTCACACTTTATATTGCCAATTAACAAATAATTTATCCATTTTTAAGACAACATAATGTATTTTCTAAATTTATTGAAAAAGAAACAAATGACTAAAGAAAAATAGAATTTAAAAATTTATATTAATAATATTTTTCTTATTTTCTATTTTCTATTTTTTTTAATTTTTATAATAATAAAATAATTTTTTCAGCTTGAATTCATTCTAAAATTTTGCCAATAATCGAAGATATTTTTTTCATAAATATTTTATTTTGGAAATAATTTAATATTAATAAATTTGCCTTTGAGATTGTAACTTTTTTCTCAATCCAAGCATATTTAATATTTTATTAGTATTAGTTTTAATTTATTCAAGCATAATTTGCTGAATTTCAATCATTTCCAGCTTGAAAAAAGTTTTTTTTACTTTTTAAATTAATGAAAAGATTCTTTAATTTTAGATAATATTAATAATAACTTATTTCATTAGGGGAAGAAAAGTTGAGTTTGGAAAACGAAAAATTTTACATTTGACTCAACTGAGGTGAAGTCGGTGATCGAAACCGATACAATGTATCTCTATCTTTTTATGAGAGGAAGCGTTTTTTATTAATAAGTACTTAAAAATATTAATTAAATTATAGAGGAAAAATTTTATAAAAATAAAATTTAGTAAAATATAAATAAACTAAAATGAATATTATCTTTGTTGATCCAATATAAATGAATACGTTAAATTATTTTTTAAATGAAATTACAAATTCTTACTACTCAATCAGATACAAGCTTTTGTTTTCCATGGATAATTATTATGTTTACATAAGAAATTCTTTAACCTTTATCTACGACCTTATGAACTACTAGACAGCTTTTCTTACGAGCAAAATTCATTAACCCAGAACAACTATTGCCATCTATCATGAAAAAGTAGAGTTAAAAGACTGTTTTTAAAACGTAACATCAGAATATATTATATATATTTGTCTAAAAATTTGTTTGTTTGTTTGTCTAATGACGTTACTGGTATTGTCACTAAATGCTAGTAACCTCAACTTGTACTTTGACTTAAACGATATCCAAAAATATTGATGGTCGGATTTGAGTATATAAAAAATTTTTAAAATTAAAGAACTATAAAACAAGAAAAAAACGACTATTTCTGACATTATGCTAACATAATTTATGTAATTATATCTGACACAGAACCTGCCAATCCTGGTTTAATTAGAGTTTTTTCGTTAATCACATCGAAACCTTATTGATGAGATGTACAATACTTCTGATCATACAGCACAAACTACAGCATCTGTTTTTGAACTCGGAAACAACGAGACAATGTACACTTATTTCATATGAACTTTGAAACAAAATATTCTGTACGAAAGTTAATATTATGAATCAGAAATGTGATCAGTTTATAATTTTATAAATTTTCAAATATTATTACTTATTGTGATACCTCACTTTTGTAAACGGACGGTGTTTGATATTTTCACTCGTGTATCTCTTTCCCTTTATTCCTTTTGAATGTACATAGCAATTTCTTCGTTGTCTGTTGCGTGTTTGTGAAGGAGGTTCTGGAAGAAGTAAATTATCATGAAAAATAACATTCTTTGATCTCTGTATCTTTTAAACTAAACTTTTGAAGTTCTGTAGGATTCGGATTTTTGTGGTATTGGACAAACATTATGAGATCCAAGATTAATCTCCGTAAGTCGACAAAAAACAGCTGCTCCAACCATCACCATCAATATATATATATATATATATATATATATATATATATATATATAATTTTGAATTAGATTATTACTATGACTATGAATTTATATTCTCCGGCGGTTCACGTATTCGGTTATTTTTGTTAATTAAAAAGTTTTGATAATTGACGGCTTTATTTTTTCTTGTTGACTACTATTTTTATTTGTTAAACACAACTAAGTTCATCAAACATTATTTTTGTTGATTAACTTAGTTTTATTCACTATTTAAATATTGTTTACGATAAAAGTAACGAATTTGTTATATATATATATATATATTCATAAAATTCGTTACTTTTATACTTATTAAGTCTGTAATTATGTCTAAAACAAAGATTTATCAAACTTCTTCCCAAATACGTTATTATAAGTTCTACAAGACAAAACAACATAAAATAGTTTTGGAATATTATTATGCAGTAGTTTTATGTTTGATATCTAGCGGCATTAAGCCAACAAACTTATCAAAAGGTGAACCTTATGACAAGATTTTCAGATGGAGATTTGTAAAAACCTTTTAAAATTTTCTAATCTGCAATTAATTTTTGTAAATTAAACCGATGAAACCCTTAAATCATTTATATTTCAAAATAATAACTGTTTTATTAATTTTTAACTTATTAAAAATATACATCACAACAAAATAGGACAAAAGCATAATTTATATTTACATAAAAGTTATAATTTGTTTAGTAATGGTATTTGTTTCAAGTTTATAATTATGTATCTAAAAAACGTTTCAAAAGAAAAAAAATGTTCCAGGTTTTATATTTCGTGTTTAACGAAATTATCCTTTTTCAAAGTGTACATTCAAGTGTTATATAGGGGACCCAAAAACAACTGCGTTATTCGAACAAAGAAATTTCCATTTTTAAAGCGATAGGTAATGTATTATTTTTCGAGTCTGATTTGTGCAATAAAAACTGAATGTAATTAAATTTTTGATTTATTGATTTTATAATTTATTTATTTGCATTGCCGTTGTTTTTTTAATTGTTTTTTTAGTTTCAATACTTAGTGTTAATGTGAAACCTACCATGGAAAACATGAATTTCTTCATTGCGACCTTACAAAATAGTGCTTATATAGCTACGGTTAGTTGCTGCATGGACGAATCGAATGTCTTATCTTTGAGAAGAGTCCAAACTATCTCAAAAGAATATGCCTGTGGAGAGAAAGAAGAATTCATAAACATTCAGGGATCAGGAAGACTGACGGTGCAAGAACAGAAGAAAATATCAATCATGTACGTCACTTGGTGGAGAATGATCAAATGGCAAGCATAAATAAACTTTCAGAAAACACGATTTTAACGTGGTCCAAAGAATTCTGACAGAGGACTTGGTGGGGATTATTTGTAATTATTTCAACTATATCTCTGAAGTTTTAATTTCTCAGTGGGTTTTTTAAATGTTTCGTATGATATATTTGTTAAAAATAAGAAGAAACACCATTTTTCTTTTAAAAATATTTAATCATAAAATTATTTGAAAATGAATAATTTAAACTTTGAAAGATAACTTACCATAAATCCATGACAATGATGATCTTTTGAATCGGATTCATACTTATGAGACTTTTCGTGAGACGAACTTCCATTCAATACAATATCTTCGCAACTGCGCCACAAACAATAAATATAAGTCGATCCTAAAGTTATGGCAACATTTTTAAATTGTCATGATAAGATGCAAAATGTAATAATTTAACAAAAATAATGATAAAATGTCAAATTTTTCGTGTCAAAAGAATTTTGCAGCTTTGAAGGTCAAATTAATTTATAGTTGTGATGGTTACGTTGTAAGTCATAATACGGAAAATATGGCAATAAATGCATAAAAAGTATAATTTTTTAAAGCATTTATTACCATATTATTTATTATTAGGTTGATGCAAAAGAAATGTTGTTTTTTTACAGTCAACTTTAAATGAATATAACTTTCTTTAGAGTTTACATTATTAGTCAAAATAAAAACTATTATATTGAACATACTGTTGCCAACGGGCAAAAATTTTTTTATTCCAATTTAATAAATTCTGGAGTTCTGGAGGCGATGAAGTCGTCCAAGGCTTTTTCAGCCTCTCCTTGATTTCTGAAACATCTTTCACGAAGGAACTGGCTAAAATGTTTGAAAATGTGATAGTCTGTAGGAGTAAGGTCTGATGAGTACGGAGGATGAGGCAAAGTTTCAAATCTCAGTTCGTATAACTTCAGCATGGTCTTTCTTGCAACATGTGAAAGAGCGTAGTCATGCAGAAGAATTGGTCTCATTCTATTGAGTAATGCGGCCGCTTTTTGTAGTTCTTGGTGCAATTTGTCAATTTACTGACAATACTTTTCTACTGTAATTGTTTCGCCTTGTTTTAGGAAGCTGTAATGGATTAAACTGTGTGCAGACCACCAAATAATTACCATGACTTTTTGGTGTAATTTTGGCTTCGGAAAAGGCTTTGGAGCCTCATTGAAATCCAATCACTGATCTGAACGTCGCCGGTTGTCGTATAGGATCCATTTTTTATTGCACGTTACAATTCGATCCAGAAACTGGTCGCTTTGATTACGCAAAAGCTGAGAAGAACACACGTTAAAACGACGATTTTTTTTTATTTTCGTTTAATTCGTGCGGCACCCACTTGTCTAGCTTTTTCACTTTCCCGATTTTCCTCAGATGGCGAACAACTGTTGATTGGTGAACTTTGAGTTCTTGAGCGACGTCCCGTGAATTTTTATGCGGTTCGGCATTGCTTAACTTCTTCAAATGGTTGTCGTCAACTTATGATGGTCGAATACCGTGTTCTTCATCTTCAAGGATCTCGTTGCTACTACGAAACTTAGAAAACTAACGTTGTACTGTTCGTAAATTAGTGGTATTAACAACATCAATATGAGTTTTACAACATTTAATAATATCAAAAGCGCCTTTACTATTTGACATTTTTCTTGATCAAGATAATTCTAAATTCATACTAATTCTTTTCAATAAATGAAAATCTTTTAATACAAATTATTATTTATAAGGATTCTAATTGACTAAAATTAATTCTAAACATTTTTAAAATAGTATATATTAATTTAATATATTAAGGTTTTAAATTACATTACAAATTAAATAATACATTCAAAAATTTAGTTTATTAACAGTTTAGCATTTGCGTAATAATATCTAAACATATTTTCTACCTTTGATTTAAAATGAAATTCATTAAATCGCATTCTAATACTATGCTTAGGACCAAATTTTAATAAAGCTATTTCTTCATTTGATAATCACTTAAATTTAAAATTGTATTTTGTAAATCAAATTTAAATACACCAAAAATTCTCCGTAAATTATTTAACTTTTTATTTTGTGTCACAATTTTATCGTTACATGATTTTTTACTAATATTTTCAGAAATAGCAAAACATAAATGAAAACAATCATCATCACTTACATTATACAAAGCGGTATTGATCAAAGCTAATTGTTTCGTCAAATTATCCAATCTTTTACTTTCAACTTCCAGCATTCTTCTAAGTATTCTTCTATGAATTCTTCTGACATCTTCGGATGACAAACATTCGTGCAATTTCGATTTGAAAATGAACGATGGGATAATGTGTTCATTAATACAAGATTCTAAAAACATTCATCGAAAACATTCAAAAAATATTTTATATTTTTTTATTTTAAAATTAAATTAAATTATTTTTAATTAGTAGGAAACAAAGAAATTACCAATCATCCATCTGGATAGAAGAGACACAATCCGAATCAACATACAATATGCATAATATCAACAAAATTCAAAACATTCCTCACAAGTGGTATGTTGTCCAAATACATTGTTAATATTTCGATCCTTTTCTGTCGCTTTTCGACCTATTTTGAAATCGTAGAATAAAATTGTTCTCATTTCCTTCTTTTCTAACATTTCTAAAATAAAATAAATACACCTTAAATGAACAACAAAAATGTCATATTTGTTATCAAAATATAGAGTGAAGTTTAAGTTTTAAAGTAAATTTAAATATGAATCTATTAATGATTTTCTAAATATTTCAAACAATGAATATTAAATACATTAAAACGACATTTATTTTGCATCAGCCTAATTCCATATTTTATTTATTAGCATTTATTTATTACCATATAAATTATATGGCTATTTGAATAACTGAGGTGCCGGCTGTGGGACCGATTTGCTGTGACCAGCATCTCTTAATTTTCCGGACAATGCCGGATGGAGAAATAAATAGATCAGTTTGGTGTACGCCGGTGGCCGTTCGGACCAAGTGTTTCCCAGCAGACGCCTTGTTGAGTAAGTACACACCATCGGTCGGCTGCGGTTTCTAGTACCGCGTTACCGGACCAGAGACCGCCACATTAGCTCAAAGGGGCGTATGATCCAGTCGACTCGTTAATCTACGATCCGGATGCTGCATGGATGCGGTTGCGGAGCACCGCCTTGTGCCGCCGAGATATGTGAGGTTGTGGTATGTGTGGTTCCGCATTTTTGCAATCATACTTTCCGTGCTGTGATAGAAATGTGAATATCGGTCTATTTGGAAGCTATTCTGTCTCCAAAGAGAGGTAAAACGCGGATAACACAAATCATAAAGCGAATTTGAGAATAAAGTTCCTGCTTTTCGTCAGTGAATCGATGGAAACACAGACAATATTCGTTAAATTAAAACTAATCAACGATTAAAAGAAAGTCACTATAATTAAACTCAAAATTGATTAGAAATGAAGATAATATAGATTTCGATGGAAAACATTTTATTAAACAGATGACATTATAGTAATTACAAAATTTAAATTTGTGACCCATTTTTCTTATTTAATTACTGAAGACAAACAAATGTTTTTTAAAACACACTTAAATTATTTTTTACAGTTTTTATTTCGGTCGTTTGACTGGAACACCACAGTAACTTATATGTTCAGAATTAAAATCTTATGGTAACTTTAATCTGTTAAAATTGTCTCTATTTTAGCATTATTGCTTTTACCAACTCTCCGATTACCTTATCTAAAGCATGTAAATATATCCCCAACTTAAATTTAAAATCCGTACAATATTCAAACTATTATAAAACATCGAAATTATTAAATACACTTTAAATCAGGAGTGGGCAAACGGTCGATCGCGAGCTGTTTGATAGTAGATCGCAGACGTTTTTTCAGATAAATTTAAAATATTTAACAATAGATTTACCTGAGTAAAATAGAATCGTAAAATTAAAATGGAAATTTTCATTAAGATTGTAAATTAAGGCTCAAAATTCAACGTTTAAAATTTTAAAGTTTAAATTAATTGTAATTAAAATGATATTGGATTTTGATTAAATATTCAAAAATTTAGTGTTGATTCATGTTTTAAAATTAACCGCACAGCATTTTATATTTCTAAAGTCTTCGCAACAATCTACGTTACCCACTGAAGCATACTATATGATCTCCTATGTTTTGGGAAAAGATAAAAAGTCTTATCGTGACGGTGAATTCTTTGTGAGCAATGAAAAATTATTTAACAACTTTAAAAATTAAAAGAAAACTCTTTCGCAATTAAAGATTTCCAACTTTCACGCCGATCTATAACTCGACGTAATGAAGATATGAGTGGTAATGTAACTAAACAATTGGAAGATCATATACAAAACTGCAGCTTCTTTTCATTACAGTTTGACGAATAAACTGTTGTTATTGATACTACACAATTAATTATTTTTATAAGAATGATATTCTCCGATATTTCGACAAAAGAGAAATTTTTACCACTTCATCCAATGAAAGGTACGACGCGAGAAGAAGGCATTTTAACAACATTTACAGAGGAAACAAAATTGCCTCTACTTAAGTTGAATTCGATGGAGCACCGGCAAGGGTTGGTCATAAAAAATGGATTTGTAACTATTTGTCAACAAAATGAACAATTTCCTGATTTTATATCATTTCATTGCATCCTAATATTATAACGCCTTATATGAAAAATTTTAATTATATTATGAAAATAACTATCTCAATAAGAGACCGGACTTTAACGAGGCGACTTTCCCGTAGTACGGAATCCGTACTTAACTTGAAGAAAATGATTCCCAATATGTATCCTCACAAAATTTTTGAATATTCAAACAAAATCCAAAAGTTGGTAGATCCTGTTTAGTTACAAAATTTAGCTTCACTAAAAGAATTGATGGATCGTTACAACTCTCTCAATTTGCAATTATAAGGAAAAGGAAAGAATATTATTGAGTTAGTCAGTTCTGTAAATGCTTTTAAAGTAAAATTAAAATTGTATACGTCACAATTAAAAAATAATGACTTAAAGAATTTTCTGTATTTAGAAAATCAGATTAAACTTACTGGTCAATGAAAACATCGAAAAGTTTTATTCTAAAATAGATAATATTAATTCAGAATTTGAGAGATGATTTTCAAATCTTAGTCGTTTTCAAACTATTTTTGAATTTATTTCTTTTTCATATGAAGAATATAATATCGAGGATATGTCATCCAATGTATCTCATATTTTCCAAATAAATTTATCAGATGTTGAGTCGGAAATTTTAACAAAAAAATCAGATAAAATTTTGAAATCACGTGCAAATGAATTTTTTGAAGTTTCTACCAGAAGAAAAAACTCCATTATTGAGATTAGTAGCATCAATAATATTTGCATGCTTTGGTTCCTCTTATTTATGCAAATTAGCATTTTCGCAAATGAAAATAATCAAATCGAAAAATTATTTTCATTTCACAAATCTGACTGATAACCACTTGATGACATCCATCAGACTGTGTATCAGTGAATACAAACCTATTTTACAAAACTTTGCGATGAAAGGAATTCCATGCGTCAACATCCAAAAATTAATTACACTTACCTTGTACTATAATTATGTAATTTTATAATAAATTTAATAAACATACTGTGCTATACTTTCTCATTTCTGAAAGAGTCGATCGTAGTTAAGATTTAAAAATTTTAGTCGATCATACAACGTTTAAGTGTGCCCACCCCTGCTTAAGATCATTTTGTACTCAATAAGTTTTTCATTAAAATTATTAATAATTGTTTCAAAAATAAATTTTTGAAAATTCCCTTCTGAGATTAGAAGAAAATAACATTCTCAAATCAATATTGCAAAGAGGTGCCAAATGTATAAATAATAATTAATTAATTATCTTTACATCCTACGTTAGGATCGACAATTTATTCAAAATGAAATTTTTTATGGTCAATAAGTAGTCAGCAAGATATGTGATCGCCTAAGTGTCCAAAGTTTTTGTGGCCCGGGTTGCCGGGTTGAGTTAGCAACCCGGGCCCTTTTAAATGTTAGGGATTTGGGTCCTATGTAGAATAAAAATACTAAAAATATATATTTTAATTAATACCTATTGATTTGTATTTTATGAAAACAATTTATTTAAATCAACCATGTTTTAATTGCGGAATCGGTAATAACTATTTTTTCAGCCATTACGATGTTGGCAACTACAGCAGATTGTTTTATAATTTGGTAATGTATTAGTTCGAAAGCGTGTTCAAATTATCTCTACTGACATGATCTGCTGCAAGAATTTGTGGCAGAACGAATAGTGGCTTAATCAAGTTAGATGCGGCCGGTGAAAAAATGAATGAGGATATCGCTATCATAACCTGAATAATCCTCTTTCTGGTTAACTAAAGGTCTTTCGACGGTCTCAGAAGATTCATATAATATTGTGTCATTAGATAATATAGTGTTATTTTCATTATTTTCAGAGTTATTATTTTTATCATTAAAGTTTTCAATATTTTTAGCCTTATTTTGTATAGTTATACGCAGCTCATTAGAGACTGCACGGCCCGCCCCAGTTATTTCGGGTTCCGCGAGGAAAATTATTTTTGTTTATTTTTTTAAAAAGAGAATTAATTTCAGTTGATTCAAACAAATGGTTAAATTTTTTCACAATTTTTTTGTTATTTTCTTCATTATTTTTTACTAAATTATTATTGTTATCTGTATTTAACTTATTACCTTTATTTTCATCTTTATTGATTACTTTTCCTTGATTGTTTTGAACGTAATTAGAATTGGAAAAATAATTTTTCTTTTTTTGCTTCTTTTTTACGTTCTCCCAACCATCATCTTCTTCAATTGAATTATTTATTATAAAATCATTTAAAAGTAATTAAAAATTTTATTTTTCAATATAGATAATAAAAAATTATAATTACTTTCATCAAGTTCAATTAATTCATTTGTATTAAATTCTATATTATATTCAGTTTTAAAGAATTTACTTGATATAAAATTCATAAATATTTCGAGAAAATATTCATCGAAAATCTTTTTAAAATTTCTTCTATTTTTTTCTACTAAAATTTTTTTTATTCAATTCAATTATTAATCAATCAGTTAATTTTTCAATTATAAGATATTTATTATCAATATTATTTGTAAATAATATCATACCAAAAAAATTTTTGGTGTACAAACTTTTATAATTTGTCATATATTTGCGGTTCTGTATCTATTTCACCCACTTCCCACATTTTTTGACTGAATTATCAAAGCCTACTAGGCGAAAACCCACTTTCTATTTGCATTTAGATGT
>MQRK01176108.1:9975-25016 GCA_001938485.1 Girardia tigrina
TGCAATCCATAAGACCCTTTAAAGGGGAGTTAATAATAAAAGCAAAACAAATAAAGCTTTATGAAATCTCAATAGATCTCTGTATGGAAACAAATAGCTATTTGGACATAGAACGATTATATAGAGCGATTATATGAATTATTAGCGTAGTTTGTTTAACCAATGTTTTCTTTAATTTGATTTCTTAAAGTTGTTGTTGAAATGTTACATTTCTGGCACAGTGCCCCTGTCGATGACCCCTCCTTGATGTAATAATGTCCTGAATATTGATAGTTAATATATTTTAAAGATAAAATCTTCCATAACCCTTTCTACATCTGTGCCAATCTCCGCGGAAAACAACAATTTCAGGAATTTGATTTATATCTCGATACGAAATCAATTTATCCCTTACATCGTCATTATTTGTACTAATACATGATGAAATCTTTTCTAAAAACTCTCTTATCGTTTTACCGTTGTCATTGAGTATTGTTTGTAACTTTTTTATCATATTTGGAGCGTCATTTGGTAAAAGTTGGTGAATCCTTTCTGACGAAAGTTGTATTAACAAATGGATCCTATCGAATTCAGAATAAAATTGATCCAAATCAAACCTTTCAAAGGTTCTTTTAGAGGGGTTCAACCACTTTAACAAGACACTGATCGAATTTTTAATATATTCATAATTTTTCAGCTCATTTTCCTTTATTAAAGATTGAAAGAAATACTTATACATATTCAATATGAAATTAAAGGAAATGAAACATTTTCTAGTTTCAATGTTCGTTACTATTCTTCTTGGACTGCTCTCCATTTCGCAAAAGACGTTGGAAACATTAAATGTAGAAAAAAATTCATTCAGCATTGCGCGTTTTTCCAAATAAATGCCCAAAAAGTCTTCTGAATAGTTTAACTTAATTCCATCTATAAAGATATTTTGTACTCGTTTTACATCTAGAAATATTCTTTTCACAATATTTGAGTATCGAAAGCAACTTTCAACAGTAATAAGTTTCTTACACATCGGACAACGCTTCGTTTCTATCTTTTCCTTTTCATAAGGGGCATTCATATATTTATCTATTTCGTTACATTCGAATGAATGATAACATGTTAAGAAGGTTACTATTTTAACTCTAATTCCATGTTTACGAAAGAGTTCACCAATTCTCGGATCACATCTTGAGCACATATTTCTACATATCTCTCCACAAATTCCATAACATGGAAAATCTTTACGACACAAATTACAATTAATAATTTTTTTACATTTCGCATCACACGTTCGTCTATTGCAATACTGATTACACCGGTTTGTGCATCTAAAATGATCACATCTCCATAAACAATCTTCCAAACAATCTACACAAAGATCTCCACATTGACGAGTACAGCGACTGTGATGACAACTTTGTTCGCATAACGCGTCACAATAATTAGACTGTGTAGAGCACAGATCTCTTTTAAGATGACCACATATCATCTGAGTCGTTGAAGGCTTATTACATGGAATATGCAATCTTTGATTGTTACAGGTGTAACAGTTGCCCTCGCATTGATGGCCGCATGGTAATTTCTTTCCACATTTACGTTGACAAATGCTGCTATCGCTACATTTCCGTTTGATTTTAAAACCACATTCTGGACAAATTTGTGTTACTTGAAAAACACATTGACCACAATCTTGACCACAAGATTTCTGGCATTTGTGATCACAGGAAAATTTTCTTTCACACTTTGCGGTACACATCTTTCTAGACGGTGTCACATAGCACGACATCATTTGACTGTGATTGCAATTAGGAATCGTTTTTAACATTGGAATTGTACATGGTCTACATGTTTCCCAGCATTGAAGTTTACAATTGTGTCCATTGTCACATTTCCTTATACACTTTTCGTGACATTTTCTTATAGTATGATCTCGATCATCCAAATGACAAGTATATTTACATGTGTGTTCACATGGTAAATTAGCATTACAAATCTTATCACACCCAGGATACTTTTTGAAGTCTTTCGGATCGAATATTTCTAATCGTTTAGATGGGTGATACTTACATGTTAATATCATTTTACTATCAAGTAGTTCTTTTTCTTTCAAATCTTTACACATCTTTCTCCACAAACTACTTTGGTTAGAAAGAATTGTGAAGTTCCCGAACACAAATAATCCATGTCGTGCTCTTGACAAACTGACGCAAATCCGATTCTCCGTTTTCACAAAACCGATTCTTTCTTCTTCATTCGATCTCACCAGAGATAATAAAATCACATCATTTTCTTCTCCTTGATAATTGTCCACGACGCAGATTCGGATATTCTGAATATTATTATCATACATCATCTTTCTCAGCAAAGACATTTGACCGGTATACAAAGTTAAAATTGTGATTTTCGATTTTGCGATCCCGTTATCTAACAAACGGCGACAAAATCCCACTATAAACTCTGCTTCGAATTGATTAGAATAACTCGTTATTTCTTCTTTAAGGACTTCGGGTTGATTATGATCCAAGAAAAAAAGGTTGTAAGCAACGCCGGGAATGTTGGGATAATCAAACACCGATTCATGATTTTCTAAATTTTCGTAAATATACTTCATCAAACTTGCGATTTCTGGTCTCATTCGATGTTGTAGTTGTAAGACGTTAAAAGGTAGATTATTGTTTATCAATCTTTCGAAAAGTGACAAATCTAATTGATATTTCTTGGTTAAATCAAATGAAGCAGGCTTCGGTTTTAATTGTTTATGATCTCCAATTAATATTAAATGTTCACAGCCTTTACTCAAAGATGCTATAACATGACTTTCGAGGACTTCAGCTGCTTCTTCTATTATTATAATTTTACAATTAATTCTCGCTAAAACGGTCTCATATCTGGCAGCTCCTGTGGTTGTCATTCCAATAACATCCTTATTTTTCATAATTTCTAGATCTTCTCTAAAGTTTATTTTTCTCAACTCTTCGATGATAACATCATAATCTTTTTCTAAGACCTGGAGATTCTCATCATTTACTTTCACGTATTCATTTCTCCAGTAACGATACAGTCTCCAGCGGTCGTTTATTGTGAGTGCTGATAGTGAAATTATTTCTTCAGTCTCCTCTTTGGACATACATTCTTTGCTTTGTAATTTTGATTGAAACAATCGCTGCGTTGTTTTCTTTAAAGATGTCCTAAGTTGACCAGGAAGCGAGGTTACAACATAATCATCATTAGTACAGAGTTCCTGCTTCATCTGTTTCATTATCATTTTCATTTCAGATCTTTGACGTTTCTCGTCGGGGTCGTTTTCGTCAATTATTCTTTGATTGTTAATATAATTAACTTCAAGATCGCTATCATCATCAAAATTTATTTTGTAAAATTCTTTCGATTCTTTAAACGTTTCCGTCGCGATCATTTTAACTTGATTTCGTATTTCCGCTGTTATTAAGTTCTCTATCAGATGTTCTATCCATTTGTCTTCTTGTGGTATACATTTCCCCATGAGCCACTCGGCCATATTTACTTTCTCAAAATAACGAAAATGGTTTGTATTCATGAATTCTTTAAGGATATTTAAGTGAATCAAGTAACATTCCGTCAAATTTATTTTAGCTTGATGGTTTAAAAATTTTAAAGAACATCTTCTCTCGTTTTGGAGACATTCGAATCTGCCTTCTGGAGTATATCTTTCCTTCTTTTTTATATTGTGTAACTGATATTTCTCTATTATGTCTGATTTACTTCTTGTTCCGATTCTAATAATACTTTTTGTGATTTTTTCTTTGTCAATTTCTTCCAGAAACTGATCTAAAGCATGATTAGTATAGCACACCACAAGAATAGGTCCGAATTCAGGATCTGAATTTTGAACTGATTCTATCAATGTTTTACATATTTTTAGACCAAGAAAAGTTTTTCCAGTACCCGGAGGACCTTGAATAAGGGTTATTCTTCTTGTGAGAGCACTTTTGAAGGCTTGTAATTGTGATTCATCCATATTTAGTTCATCGGCTGTTGGCCAACCTGGAGACTCCAGACCGGGATAAAATATGTGTTCATCTATTTCATACTCCATATTTACATTATTTAGTAGATACTCTGGAAGGGTAACTTCACTTTTCCCATATACTATATAATCTTTCATCGGTAGATTATTCTCATCTGTGTTTTGTAACTTTCTTAAAACATGTTTGTAACTTTCAAATAAATTTGTCGATTCTATCATAACATATCTTTCACTTCTATCGAAATTAGAATTTTCGAACTTTACTAAAAGTTTTCCTTTTGAGAGAGTTTTCTTATCTCTTTCAACAATAGAAGCAAAGGAGAGAGTTTTGAAATTATCGTGTGATAAACACACGAAAGATCCATAGAGAAATCGTTTGGATTCCGCCCAATTGATGGTCCTAAGTTTGCGATTGTTTAATTGTAAATAATAAACAATTCCATTTCTTTGGCAAGGCCAGCAATGAAGAATCTGGACGTTTTTATAGATCCTTATTTCTGATATATTGGTTCGAGTATTATTTATATATTTTGCTAGACCTTGTCGCAGGGGGTGAATAAAATCTTCACGTATTAATCGAAACTGAATATCCAAATAGTCATTTACTGATTCATAAGCTCCTGAAACTTTGTTACTACGAAGAACAGGTCTACAATTTTCTATGTTAAGCAAGTCATCTACGGTAGGACATATACTCATTTGACGAAATTCGTCAGAACATAAATCTTGCTCGATTATTTCTTGATTTTCGTTATATGGGTGGTTCAGAAGTCCCAGTTCTTGTATGTCGTTGATCAGTTGTAGAAGATCCTGACTGAGATCTGAACGTGTAATAATTATAGAAATAATTAGTTTGGTTTTATGATAAAATAAGGTATAGGCGCTTTGACGACGGTTTTTGTACATTATTTTAATGAATTGTAAAATTATTCGAATGGAATCAATATTTGGAAATTCGGAAAGAATTTTCATTAAAAATTTGTCAAATTCGTTTTTTATGAAATCAGAACATATCATCAAATTGCAATAGGATTTGAAGCCTATCTTCTCAAAGATATTTTGTTCGGCCACAATCGTAAGGGTCATGAGTTTCATGATGAGTTCTGTGTCATCTGACATTATATCATTTAACAATGACTTGATATTTAATGAAGGATGAAGAAGCTTCGTAATTATTGAATTCTTTCCATCGATATYATTATCTGTTTCTTGTTCTTTTATTTCCCGTAAACCGATCACCAAATTTCTGGCTTTGGGATAGGAATATTCATACCTTAAGATAATTAATAATACAAATAGTTTGATTTACGTAATAAATATATACAGGTCTGTCCAGAAAGTTTTGACCGATTTATAGACAAGTGAAAGATAAGCATTTATTGTTATTTTCATCATCATCTCTAATGTGTTCAAAGTATTGTCCATTGTGAGCCACGCACTTCCCCCATCGTTCTGGGAGTTTTCTAATTCCTTTTGTGAATAAACTGCGAGATTTCTCTTCAATTCAACTCTCCAACATCACTTGAACTTCTTCCGCGGAGTTGTAATTTCGTCCTTAGAGGGCTGTTTTCATTGGGGAGAATAAATTAAAATCGGAGGTAGCGAGGTCATGTGAGTATTGTGGATGGGGCAATACACTGAACCCGATTTCTTGCAGCTTATTTACTATTTTGTTGGCTGTGTGGGGTCTGGCTTTATCGTGAAGGTCAATAATTTGTTGAGCTCCTCCTCCCATAAGCCGCCTCCGCCTTTGTTGTATTGTTGTAACAAGACGATCCAGCTGTTGACAGTAGGTATCCGCAGTAATTATCTGTCCATGAAGGAGAATTTCCATTAGCAATACACCTTAGCCTTCCCAAAAAACTGAAATCATGTGCTTTCTGGGTGTAAGCACACGACGAACTTCAACTGAAGGATTGTATCCTTCTCCTCGCCAAGAACGATGATTTTGTGAGCCTCCATTGTCCCAATATATCCAGGATTCATCCATGGTTATCAGTTGTCCAAGAAAATTAAAAGCCAATTGCTTTGATAACAGCTCGTTGCATATTCTTTCTCTATTAGCCATTTGTTCAGGGGACAGTAGATGTGGGATCCATCGATTACACAGGTACCTTTTCCCCATCTGAATGAGACGATTTAGAGCCTTCTCCGGGGACATTGCCAACTCAAGTGCTATGATGCGACATGTGCTGTATTTGTCCATATCCAGCTGTTCCAATATAGCGTCATAAATGTTCATTAACGGCCTTCCAGAACGCCGTTGTTAAACTGTGTTATCCATCGACGGCAAGTGCTCTCACTAACAGCACCACTTCCAAGTGCTGCATTCATCTCTTTACATGTAGAGGGGATTCGAATTACGTTCCCAGCAGTAATATATCATCATTCGAATCAAATTCATTTTAACGCAATGAAAATACAAATCTCAAACAATATTGCAAAATAATATTTATTTTCGAAACAATTTATTAACTGATATTTTGAAATTAGTTTTCCTACAATAGGAAAAATTGATTCTTTTTTAATTATATTTTACAAAATCATCCACATGTGTATATGTTATCTATACTGTAAATATCATAGACATTCATCAATGCGTTCACTAGATACTTATAAAAAACCATCAGTCAAAACTTTCTGGATAGACCTGTAAGTTTTAAAAAGTTTATTGTTAGATTCCCTATAGGAAAATTATTTTGAGAACAATGATTAATTTAAATTTCTTATATATTCGAGGAACGAATAATTTACATATTTTTAAAAGTATATTTCTGAGTTTAAATAAAATAACAATAAATGATTTTTTTCAAATGTCGATCGATATTGTACAATTATCCTTCTAAAATGTAAAGTTAATATATTTTGTAAACGAGAAATTGCTTTGGTAAATTTATCTTGACACGGGGGTCCAGAAAATTTAAGTGGTTGAGCGAAAATGAGGCTTATTCGATTTATAAGAATTGATATAAGGAAAACCCAAAAAAATGCAATATTAAATGCAAAAATAAACCTCTTATGCAAAATTAAATGCAATAATACTTATAAAAAGAGAATAAATTATTTTAGAAGATAAGTGTATTATTCTAGAAGATAAAAAAATTATTCTAGATTAAAATATTCTAGTTTAAGTGATTTAAACTAGAAGATAATTTTTTGAATGAAACCAGAAGATAAATTTAATGTTTAAAGTTTAAAATAAAAAGGTAAAAATTTAAGTAAAAACGTAAAATACAATATATTGCTAGTATTTTCAAATATAATTTTAATCAAAAAGCCATGAACTTAAAAAGATTCAAATTACCGGACCAAGAAAAAACAAATCAAAACAATAAAGAAGTCAGGAACCTAGAATATTAAGATTCATATGACTCAAGTGATAATTCCAGTGAAAAGAATTAATCAAAATCTCAAATCAACCAACACTAGCAAGTAGATAAAAATAGTGCAATAAGCGTTGACAAAATACAACGTTCGAAAGGATAAAAACATTTAGTGATTAAAGCGATCCTAAAGACTATGCAATGCAAGACAATTTATGGGTAAAATCAGATCTACGTGGCTGGCAAACTGAAGGAACAAAGCACTTCTACAAAATATATTCAAATTCTTGAAGATGCCTAGCCAAAATTTTCATGATTTATCACCACGACAAAAAATACATGTACATCAGAGACAAACCACAATGAGCATGTTAATCAAAACAGTCGTGAAATACTGGATGAGATAGAAGAAGCGATTGAGGCCATATTTGTGGACTCTTAAAAGCCAGATCAAATAAAATAAAAAACTGGAAAACTAATTTCTTAATAGACAGCTGCAAAATTGGATTCAAATACGCAAATTCATCCAAACAAACAAGAAAAAGAAAGGATCCAAAGCATGCATTAAATTAGCAGAATAAGACGAACCGTGCAGTGTGAGAAGCCAAATCCCAGAAAACTCATGTTTAGATCATATTTAGGTAAGGCATCAATGTGGATATAAAGTGAACCCATTATCTGGTAAAATGTAACCCAAGTTCAATATCTAGATAACAAGACTATTGACCTCATTATGCCAAAATCAAAACACCTTTGTGTCGATAAAACATACAAACTGATTTATCAAGGGTATTCAGTGTTAATGGTTGGAACAACAGATAAAAACAGCTTATATCCGTTCGGCATAGCAATTTGCACAAATGAACGCAATCAAGATTTCGAATTCATATTCAAATCAATAACGATATGTGACGAAAAATTTGACAATAGTAGATGCCGCAGACACAACGATATTTGGATTCAAGTCAGCATTAGGTGGAGAATTATCGAAATAGTAGGGAGAAAATAGGTATTCGGCCCACAACCCCACCCCGGGGGGGTCACCCGTTACCATGGCAACGCTTACCATAGTAACGGTTCTGGTTACCATGGCAACGGTTCCGGTTCACTTGACAATGCTTCTGATTGGTTCCCGGGTCCTTGGCAACGGTTCCGATCACCTTCGCAACGGTTCCAGTTTACTTGGCAACGGTTTCGATTGGTCCCCGGTACCTTAAAACACTTCTGATTGGTTCCCGATTCCTTAGCAACGGTTTCGGTTCCCATAGCAACGATCAACAAGGGACATTTTTCATTAGCAACTTATACAGTGATTCAAGGTGGTTGTAACCACGGTAACGGTTTCCGTATCCCTAGCAACCGTAGAAAAAAGTGCTAACCAATCACTGCACAGAACATGAATGTACTAATCGATATTTTTAAAATGCTAATCGATAGTGCACATTGTGCCGCACATTTTTAATGTGCCAGCACAGTGCTTTTCAAACAGCACATGTGCAAAGGTGCAAAAATTAAAACATAAAATTTTTTTAAAGGACTAGTGTCAAAAATCAATATCATGTGTTTGATGCACATTTTGATTCTCTATCTGAATATGCAATTAGAATTTTCATATGTTGATTACTTTTTCCTATAATTACAAAAAGCACATCGATTTTAGAGGTACAAGAAAGCAGAATATGAAAAAAGTGATGATGCACTTGAATAGGAACCATAAACGTGCATTCAGATTCCACATCAAAATTTTCGAAAATGTGCTGATAAATCAATTTTTTCGAACATTTCTGAAATTCTTAAAAAAAGTGCTCAAAAATCGATTTTTTCATATATATGTGAAACCCCTATGATATATGTATGTTATTTACCATCAAACAATACCTCGTAAAGCGCATAATGTACCCCATCAACAATCACAAGTATCTTAGTTAATGTAACGAAGATAAATAACCTTTTATCTTATATGTAAAAACTGCATGTATAAAACTCCTATTAAGAATTGACATCTACTTTCTTTGTGAGAGTTCATTATGTTCAATTTTTATTTATTCATGAAAAGTGTACAATATGTTTACAACAATAATATAAACAAAATCGTGATATTAAACCATGGACAATGCTACAATTTTTGTGGTTGAACCATGAATAGACATGATTATTGAAGAAAATGATGATGAAAGTGAGCAAATAGACACTTCAATTTAAGAAGGGCTTTATGTATTCGATTATCTTGATGAGGTAGTAAAACGTGAAGAATTTACACCACTCTTGAATTCAGACAATGAGAGTGAAAGTGAACAAATAAATAGATTTGAAGCTATTTCGGAGGATGAAATTGAACAAAAGGACGATGAAATTGAGAAAATAGACGATTCAAACAAAAAAGGTCCTTATTTGTGCGATTATCTTGATGAGGTGTTTATAGAGGAAGATATTACGCGATTTTTGAATTTAGACAATGAGGATGATATTAAGAAACTTGATGATTATTAAAAGTTGTTGATAAAAGTTGTATTGTTGTGTTAATAAATCTTGTTATAAATTAGTTTTAACTTTATAAACAAAAACAGGCTAATACATAGGTTAAAATTGATTTAGAAGCAGAAATTAAACGTTTTATCAATGAAATATGTAATGGTAAAATTGATTGCATACAATTCCTTAATGAAATACCACGTTATCAACCTTTGACCAAAGAAGATTACATAGAACTTGTTGTGCGAACAATATGCATTAAAGACATTAAAACTGAATTGAGAAATAAACAGAGGAATGTTTTACTTGTGTGTAGCATTCTGACAGGCTCACTTGTAATATTATTATCAAGATTTGTACGTTAATAAATAGTTTTACATGTTATTGGTGTTATAAATAATTTATTTTAAAACATTTTGTACGTGCTATAAACAAAAGTAGAATATATACATACAATTAAAAATGAATCTCAACTACAATGCTGTATTCCAGGTAGTTGGACCAAGTGGTAGTGGAAAAACACATTTTGTATGTCAGTTATTGCAGAGAAACGACATGTTTAAAAAAAAGTTTAAACGAATCTATTGGCATCAAGGTGGAGGAGGTGAACGTGGACTAACTGAATATGAATTTTGTAAATTAAAAGGTGTTAAGATCATCAATGGATTTGATGAAAACTGGTCTTCACGTCTACAAAAGAGAGATGCTATTGTAATTGATGATCTTTTCCAAGAGGCAAATAAGGAGAAAGATTTCACCAATTTATTTACAAAAATTGCCAGACATAAAGAAGTGACGGTTATATTCATAATTCAAAATCTTTCATCAAGGAGGTAATCATCGAACGAGGAATTTAAATGTTCATTACTTGGTAATATTCAAGAATCCACGGGATAAAACTGTAATTGATTATTTAGCTAGACAAGCGTTTCCTCAGGATAAGAAGTATTTTATAGATTCATTCATGGATGCAACATGTCAACCGTATGGATAACTTTTCATAGACTTTACTCAAGAATGTCCTGATGATCAACGACTAAAAACAAATCTATTTCATACTAAATATATTACATTGTATAAACAAAAGTTATGATGTGAATATATTAATTATGAATTTTATCAAAGTATATGTTAAAATCAAACCAAAGCGGATTTCTGAAAAGAAATCAAAGAAGTTAGATTTAAAGAAATCAAATAAAGTTTCTTTAAAGCAACCAAATAATCAAAAGTCTATCTATGAAACTATAGCAAAAGTAATGGCTGCACGAAAATACTTTGAGAAAACAGACATGGAGACTAGTATAAACAGTACATATGACAGTTAGATTTGTTAGATGATGAAGTACATTACTAGAAGTATTCCATATTTTGAAGCATTATTAAAAAGCAGAACAAATAGATTGGATCTATTACATAAGTTCCCGGCATTTATATAGAAGTATTTCATTGAAGTTCTGATGAATATTGTGGCTGCCAATATAAAAATTGGCAATTACAAAAGGTCTTTGAAGAAGTATCAAGATACATTGCTTAAAATGTTCAAGGTAAAACAAAACTATATATTCTTAATCAAAGATTTACTATACCACCTACAAAATCAAATACAAATTATTTTGGTGCAAAAGTATCACATGAAATAAAGTAAAAGAAACAATATCAGCAAAGAAATCAAGACGGTGATGGTTTTGTATGGGCTGCTTTAATACCATTCTTTCAATGGCTTGCCAGTTTTATTGTTCCAGTAGTTGGAAGTAGAGATATATCATATCGTACGAAAAAGGCATTAGATGCCATTGAAAATGATGCTAATACTAAAAAACAAATATAAAAAGTAATTGAATTATTATATAAACGTTCGATATGAGCTCAACGTCATCATTTCCTAATCTAGCATTGAATATTAAGTGCAATTGTTGTGTTGATGGAAAAGATATGGTTCAACCCCGAAGACCCAGCTGGTTTCGGAAGCGTATCAAAAATGGAAAAGGCATCAAAGACCAGCAAGATGGAGGCAGACAAGTGGTTGAGACAGCAGTTGGCATACAGTCAACAAGCCATTATTGAAGAGATTCCCGGCGAGGAGGTACTTATCCAAGTCAATGAATTGGATCTGGCAGATGGATTTAATGGAGATGATTCCATATGCGAAAATATGTTAGGGCATAGCAGCAGCACCCGCTACTTTCCAAAAATTAATGAATGATATATTGAAGGATATGCTATGGAAAGAGGCAGTGGTATATCTTGATGATGGTTGATTTTTTCAGAAACAGAAGACGAGCATTTAAAAAGATTAGACCGGTTATTTTCGAGAATTCAAACAGCAGGCCTAAGAATTAACCCAGAAAAATGTAAATTTTTCCAGAAGGAGATGCGTTTTCTTGGATATATTGTGAAATGAGAAAGAATCAAAACGGATTCGGAGAAAATCCAGACAATAGTAGATTTTGGACAACCAAAATGTGTAAAAAAATTGAGCAGTTTTTTAGGACTGTGTAATTATTATAGGAAGTTCATTGTAGAATATTCAAAACTAGCAAAACCGTTGGAAGCAATGTGTGGAAGTTCTAAATATAGACTTTATTGGAACGTATCTCATTCAGAGGCTTTTAAAAAGTTAAAAACAGCCATGACAACTGCCCTTGTATTATGCTATCCAAATTTTAAAAAGCAGTTTATTTTAGATACAGATGCATCTTTCGATACAATTGGCGCGGTTCTTTCTCAACTAGATGACAAAGGTGAATAGCGGGTCATCGCATATGGATCAAGGTCGATGTCGAAACATAAAATAGGTTATTGTATAACAAGGAAAGAATCGTTAGCAATATTTCATTTTACCCAACATTTTAAACATTATCTTTACGGTGCACATTTTAAACTGAGAACGGATCATAACGCAATTGTTTTTATGATGACAACGAAAAAAGCAATTACTCCGTAATTTCAAAACTGGATGAATTATTTAAGCAGTTTAGATATGAAATTAGAATATGGAAAGGGAGAAATACATCAAAATGCAGATGCGTTGTCTCAGAATGAATGTACAGTATGTTCACAGTGTATGATTCAACACGAGCAGCCAAAATTATCAAAACAGAAAGTGAGAATGTTAGCAATAGATGAAGAGAGATCTCCCATACAATGGCAATAGAAGAGCACGGAAATTATGGAAATTATTGGACAAATAAAGAACAATACTTGTCAAACATTCAAATTATCCAAAGGATGTGTCAGAATCCTAAATGACAAGATTTGGATTCCAAAAAGTGAACGACATGCTTATATAAACTTTTTCCATAGATACTTATGTCATGCTGGATTGATGAAAACGTATTCATTTATTCGAAACGAATATGATATGGAAGATTTCATGGAACAAGTTAAAATAGTAACAGAAAGCTGCATTGCTTGTCAGACAGCGAAAACTTACACAGGAATAACTAAAGAAGACACAAAGACTCTTACATCGAAAAGACCGTTTGATGACATTTATATTGATTTTTGCGGACCGATGCCGATAATAAAAGGAAAGAAATATATCTTAGGAATCATAGATAGATTTAGTAGATATATTAGTTTAACGGCTGACAGTAATCAAGATGAGACTACAACGATACAGACAATATTATGACAATGGATATTTAGGTTCGGAGCTCCGGCTTGCATTCATGTGGACCAAGGAAAGGTTTTCGAGTCGCGTTCGTTTCTTGAATTTACAAAATCCATGTTAATTGACTTACAATATTCAAGTCCTTACTATCACAATACAAATTGGATGATAGAGGGCCAATTCCGCACCATCCGGGATTTTTTGAATGCATCCTAAAAGGATGAAGGAAGAAATAATTAGATATATATTTTAGCAGAGATTGAATTTAGCATAAACGTTTCAAGACAAAGTTCAGCTGGGTTTAGTCCGGCCGAAGTTATTATCGGTAAGCGTATAACATTAGATGGATCACGTCACTATGAATTGAATAACAGGAAAATTATTGAACAAGTTAAAATGCTTGAGTCAAACGCATCACTAGTGGAAGCACAGAAACATGAATTTAAGGAAGGAGATTTAGTGTTAGTTAAAGTTGAAAATCGTCAGAAATGATATGATAGATAAAAAACAAAATCAAGAGAAAGCTAAAAGGAAAATTACGAAGAAAATTTATTGAAATTGAATGGAAATATTATTTGAAAATTACCTTCAAAAGTATCCTAAATTATATATTTTTGTTACAGGAAGAAAAAATGTAAATTTTTTAATTTATATTAAAATTATTTTTCATAAAGAAAGAAAGCAAATGAAATGCAGTTTTAAATATATCCAAATTTTTAAAATTTTAAGAATAATAATGTTTAAACTAAAAAATAAAAAATATACAGATTAAATATTTTATAATTAAGAATTTTGTAAATTTTAGAATCAATAAATAAAGAATAGGGAAAAATATTTTTAATTACAGAATTAATAACAAATATTGGGAATTTAATCTTAAGAATTTTATACTTAATAATAAATTATAATGAGATTTAAAGAATGTGAGAAGTATTCGTGACGTCAATATCAGAATTCCTTTTGCTCAAATTATATCTTTATTATAAAACAACATTCAAACAAATTTTCAAACTATTTTCCTAATTAATAATTAATCTGCTGATCTCTATTTTCAAATAATTTTTCATATATTTATAATTTTAATTAAGTCATAAGGGCTTGTTCGCATAATACGTAACGCGAAAAAATCATTTTTAGACACCCCTCCCTTCCTCTAACAGACCGTAACAAAACCTTGGAGCCCCCACCCCCCTCCAGATGTAACGTAACAAATTTTTATTCCATATAAAAATCATAGGTTAAACTTATTATCATAAAAATGGTCGGCAAAGTTCCATAATCATAAGTTGGTTGCCTAATATTAAAATTAGAAAATAAAACTCACAATAAAATTTATAAAAGATAAAAAATCATATTTTAATAAATTTATGATACATTCTGCCAAGGGCATTCAAGGTACTTTTTGATGCTTATTATAGGAAAATATAGTAGGGGGAAAATGGGGATTCGGCCTACACCCCCCCCAGGAAACCGTAACCATGGCAACGGTATAGGTTATCGTGGTTACCATGGCAACGGTCGCGATCACCTTAGCAACGGTCGCGATCACCTTAGCAACGGTCGCGGTTACCATGGCAACGGTTCCGGTTCACTTAACAACGCTTCTGATTGGTTCCCGGTACCCTAGCAACGGTCGCGATTACCTAAAAAC
>MQRK01176126.1:3196-16083 GCA_001938485.1 Girardia tigrina
AAAATTTTAAAACGTACCCACATCTATCAATGCTGTAAGAGATCGTTTAAACGTTTTTTAAACGTTTAATTTGCTAAACAAAGACCGTTTAAACGTTTAAAAAATTTGAAAACGAGCCCACGTCTAAGTGTGATATGCCACAACCATATGCAACTAAAATACACTGATTTCGTGAGATGTGTCAATCGAATTGATCAAAATATTGCGACATATAAATACATAAATGGGTTAATATAATATTATTTTTAAATTTTATACATTATTATGGTATTAATGTTTTTTGTGATAAAGTAATATTGATTTTCATTTTACAAATAATATTATTTGTTATTTTAATTTAAAAATAAAATAACGATAACTCAAATAATATTTAATTCTTTATTTAACAGTTCTTATGTTGTGCTAATTTAATTTTGACATAATTTTCAATAGCTTCTTCAAATCGTTGCTTGTTCATGAACTTGAGCTCCATCAAATCAATTGCTCTATCCGTGTTTAATCGGTTTACTTTTAAGGCACAATGGTGGCCAGGCACGCAGTTATCGGTCAATTTGGACAAATATACCTTATAGGATGCTTTAATGTTTCCGAAACGTTTATCATATTCTTTATCCAAAGAGGAAAATACTTTCAAACTGCTATTGAAACTTTCTCTCAATATTTTTTGACAATTAGTCTTGCGTTCAATATCAAACTTCTTTCCAAAGTCTAAAAGAATTTACTATCGTCATTTTAAGTTTAAAATAAATACCAACCATTATTTAAGATTTCCTCACAGAAAACGGAAAAGAATAATGTCGACAACAGAAAAAGCAATGAAGTCATTAGTAAATGAGTTATAGGATTTACTAATCTTTAAATGTATATCTGTATATATAAACCGACAATCTAAACTTGCAAGACCATTTACATAATTCCTGGAAGATTGACGTCTTTCCAGGAGAACATTTTATTTTGCATATGAAACATATAATTATTATATTTATGGTAATTTTTTTTCATGTTGTGAATATGTTAGTGAAGATCAGACTTTGCAAAACAAAAGTAACCAAATAATCTTTAATCGAGACTTTTTTTACATTTTTTTCTGAAATTAATTACCATTGAAAATATGTTTATTTATCAGTGGAACAAATAATAAATATAAAATTAAATATAAACCTTTAATTATAAAAGAATGGTTTGTAATTTGAATTTTTTTTGTTTATATATTTTGTGTAACACGTTTGCGGACGCCTACTGCATATTCAGTACTTTTGCTTTGTTCTGGTGGGTCACAAAAAAATTTAGTATTTAAAATATTTCATTAAATTAGAGTTTAAAAATTATTGTTGAAACATTAATAAATTAAATAAGGGAATATTATTAAAAAAGATTGACATGAAATTTAAAATAATTATTAACAACATCACAATTTGAATGTAAACATTTATTTAAAACACAAACAGATTCTTCACAACAATTTTTAATTTCTTAAATTTTATAGGATGAAAAGGCATTACGTAATTTTTTAAATGAGCATTAATTTTTAAAATATATTAAATTTACTAAGTTAAAATCGTATACTGAAAATATTATTAAAATTCATAATTATAAAACTTTAATTAATTAGTATTTAAAATTAATATCATTAGATTCAAATAATAAATCAATAAATGAATCAATCCCATCTGAGTAGGAGAGTCACAATTCTAAACAGCATACAAACAACAAACTTACAACATTCCAAATTATCCATCACAATAATAAAGTTGTATAATTAAATAAATTAAATACTTTTGAAAAGAAACTAAGTATAAGACGCTGAAAATTTTTAAAACAAGAATTAATAGTTTTTTTTACAAAATAAATACAAAATAAGTAAATTAATGGAATGTATAAAATTAAAGATAAAAGAAAATATTCAAAATAAATTTTAAAAAGTGTATAGTGTACGCGGCAACCTCCCATGTAGGAGATATATGAGATAGAGAAAAAATTTTATTTAATTAATTTATCCACAGCAAGTCTTGTCCAATTTTCATTGACACTCAGCCTACCGGTTTTCCATTTTACAGGTGCCGGATCGATGGATTGACATTTTTGACATCTTGAAATCAGATCCATGATATCCGCGTTTGACACACCTATTCCTTGCTTTGCATATAGATATCGCATTCTGTTTGCGCCTAAATTACACATCTCATGAGGTTGCTGAAGCTTCAGTATATCGTCCATAACCGATAAAAACAAATGCTTCGTTTTAATTGTTTTGGAATTCTTGTCAATTCGTCCACCTTGTTATCTTCGCTATTAACAAACTCGATCTCATACTCCTGACACAGCTCCTTCATTATCGGCAATCTTCGTTTTATTAAAAGCTCATAGGAAGCCTTGGTATTTAATTTTTCGCGATCTGAGATTGTTGCACTTATCCACATAAATACTGAATTATTATCCGATTTTACTATCATGCTCCTGAAACCCCATTTCCAACATAAACTGTAACCCTTTACAACTGCTTCTAGTTGTGCTACATTAATATGTCTAGAATAATCAGTTTTTTCAACCATGATACATCTTCGATTATGTTCCTCTTGACTTATAACACCGCACTAATGGCTATTACACTTGCGTCGTACCACATAATACATTCTACACAGTCTGTTTCGCGATAAATTTTGATTTTTCTCGAAAAAAAGTAAAAAAAAGTGAAACTGATAAAAAAGCAATCGTGTCGGCTGTTAACAATTGGAAATTGTTTAATTAACAAAATAACACTCCTGGCAAAATAATGAATCCAGAAAATATCCCTCGGAAAACAATAATATCAACCACAAAGCATCGACGACAATCGATTCAAAAATAACGATAAAAATGTATATTCGAAAAGATTTTTTTAATGTAATAAATGTTCGAAAATTGTTCCGGAATATTTGAAAGATTTTCAAATATCTTTCCGATCATTTGAAATCGGGCGAAAATTGGTTCAATAAACCGATTTCGAAATTCGAAGAAATTCCGTTGGAAAAAAATCAAGTTAAGCCAACAATAAAATCGAAAATTCGATAATCAAGAATTATAATTAATTCGATTTATTTCAATTATTAATCACAGAAGTCAATCATCACATCATAAATCGTTTTCCATTGAATCCAATCGATCGGGCATTGCGGTTCTGTGCACGGGCAACAAGAATTTCAAATTCGCGAAACCGAAACGTCGAATTCCTTATTGATCGTTCCGAATTTTAATTTCAATGAAAAGGAAATCGATTCGTACTCGGCAAATGAAATCAGTGTCATCAATTTGCAAAAAAATCTACGAGTTCCATCTACGTCAAGCGACGAAAAGTGAAGTGTTCCAGATGCTCCAAAACTCGATTTTCTATCACCACATCGAAATCGATAATGAAAATAAACAATTTTTCAATTGCAAATCGCCTTGGGACCGAATGATGACTAGCGAAAGAGAACTGACGACGATTCTCGCGGAACTGAAGGTGTATCGATTCGGCGGACACCTGAGACTGCTCTTTATTGATTATTTGTGTGATATTGTTCTCAAGATTCTCGATTGCACTTTCGAGAACGATTAGAGTTATGGCGTCTCTCCGGTAACAATGTTCACGCGGAGCCCGATTCCTTTTCCCGGCAGAGATTCTCGATCAAACACTCTCTTTCTTTTTCACTGAAAAATCGAGAAATGAAGTCGATACGTTTTGGAGAATCAATCAATCAGACATAGAAAAATATGAGGCCATTCTGATTGACCGAGAGTTTTGGAGAGTGACTGTAATCGAATTGAAACGATCGAACTCTGTGTGTGTGTGTGTTCATGTTTTGTTTTGAATAGTTCGGTCTTGTGAGTGTGTTTTATGTGTGAACGTGACTAAATTTGTTTCAGTGAGTCATTTTTTTAATTTAAAAAATAAATATTAGTTCGGCGCAAAAGTGTTTTTTTGAATTTTTGCTTAAAAGTCGCCATTATCAATTTTCAAATTTGTAGTAATTTTCAATTTGATAAAGTTATGCTTGAAATCTGACATCAAAGTCATGGAATTACAACAAATTATCCAGATAACTCCCGCCAATTCGATTAAATTTAAAGGTACTTTCAAAGAAATAATTACGAAAAAATTATTGATCAAAAACCCGACGGATAAATATGTGGCATTTAAAATCACAACGACACCGAAACATCACTGTATGAGACCGAGTGTTGGATTTGTCTCTCCGCAACAGTCAAAAGAAATATCGATCATACTGCAACCGATGCAATATTCAATGAATGATAAAGCCAAAGATAAGTTTATGATACAGTCTCTTGTCATATCAGAAGAAGAGTCAACTAATATTGATCTTGTGTGGGAAAATGCAGCCGCAGGCGATATAATATGCACCAAATTACTCAGTATTCTTGTTCAAACAGCCGAAGTTGATAAAAAGCCAGAAGCAGACACTGAAAAAGAAACAGAAACCGTTACAAATGATCTCAATAATATACCCACATCAGACATGATATCGTTAGTTGAAACTCTTGAAGCCGAGACTTTACCAAACCTAAAATTGTATGGCGTGTCTGAAGTCGGTGATAAAATGATTGATGAAAACATCAAACTCAAGGAACAAGTTGAGTCATTGAAAAAGTTGGTATTTGAGCAGACATTTAAACTGGAAACCATAACAGCCACCGAACTGAACAACTTAGAAAAAGAGAGTTCACTGAAAGACGAAGTCAATGTCACTGTAGAGAATAAACTCGATATCATCAGTGGCATGGCCGTTGAACAGACTCGTATTAGAAAAGTCAGAATATTTATGCCAGCTAAAAACGCGATACGATCCGGGATTTTTTGGACGAGGAATTGGAGAATTGAATTCGATCAGCAAGAGAGATGGGAAAACCCCCTGATCGGGCTGAAGCCACCCGGTTATAACAGAGAGATATCGAATTTGGCGTTGAGGAGAAAGAAGAAATTATGCTAGCTGACATATTTAACAGTGGTGAGCGTCGATTTTCGAGATCCTAGCGTCCCGCAATCCACCCCCCGTCGGCAGCCCGCTGCGGCCGCCTCGCTGCGCCCACTCTTGCACCATCACAGTCATCAATTCTCCAAAAACCTCTACAAGGATCTTTCTCCCTCACCATCTTTAAAATCCATTTAATTTTCTCGAATAATTATTCGTCTATCTTTTCATCCCACCTTCCCTAACTAAGTCGTTTAAAGTATGAACAAGATGGGTGTAGCCAACTAGCTACCGGATATATTCCTACTAATTGTCCGCATAACGAATAAAACTCCGACGCGAAATCGATTCCGCATCCAGCTCATCCCTGACCTGATTGTCCCTCTTCCATCTCACCACATGTTGGTCCTTAAACTCGAACTTCATTGGTTTGTGAAAGATATTCCGGTTTCTTATATTTGAAAAAAAAGTTTTTGAACACTTTTTCTACTTCAACAGAAATTAAACTTTCATTTACATAAATATCATCATTATAAGAGTCGGTATTTTCACGTATCCTGGTGACAGAGTTCAGAATCCACCTGACAATTTCGGTCATTATAGTTGGTGAGATGTTTGAACCAAAGCCCATCTTAGTTAAGCATATTTTTTGTTATTAATGATACAAGATTGGTAACCCAACATCTCCTTATGAACGTGAATCTGCATGTACTCCTCTGACAAATCAAGCATTGAAAAAGTCGAACCACTAAGTCGCTAATCGCGGAGCTATTCTAAGCATATATCCACTGAACCACTATATCCACATCATTGTTTAACTTTTTAAAGTCAAAAATGGGTCTTATCTTTGACTTGTTAGCATTTCATATTCCAAATATCGGTACAGATCATATCGATTTTCCAATTTCTTTCTCATTGTACTCGATTAAATAACTCTTTTCTACCCAATCGTCTAAAATTTTCAGCATTGGAACATCTTTTAATTTGTAGTCCTTAAAAACTGACTGGTGATTCGGAAGATGACTCAGTGCCTCACTTTTCTAATTTCATTTAATTGACAAATTTTGGTTAAACTCAATCTCAAAAAAATTAATTTTCACTACCACTAAAGGCTGAATTGATGCAAAAACTTTAAATTGAGATTTTTTCATTTAAAATTGAGAATTTTTCATTTTGAAATGAGATTTTTTTCATTTTACATTGAGATTTTTTCATTTAAAATGAAATTTTTATTTTTATTTGAGTTTTCTTACTTTTGTTATCGATGTTTGATATAGATTGGAGATTTTCAATTTTGATTTTTTATTAAGATTTGAAAATTTTCATTGAAATTCGGATTTTTTTTCGGATTCATTTTTGTATTATTTACTTGTTACAATTGTGATAAAAATATTTTCAATGTAAATTAATTTCATAAAAAAGGTAACATGAATTTCTTGTAAATCACATGGTAAATTTTGTCTTGCAAAGCCTGTTCTTCACTAACATATTCACAACATGAAATGCATTACCATAAATATAATTACTATAAATATAAATATATTTCATATGCAAAATAAAAACTTTCTCCTGGAAACATGTCAATCTTCCAGGAATTATGCAAATGGTCTTACAAGATTCGGTAGTCGGTATATATACACAGATAAGCATTTCAAGATTAGGAAATCCTATAAACTATTTACAAATGATTCGGTTGATTTTTTTCTTGTCGTCAATGATCCTCTCTCTTTACTGCAAACATGACGAATATACCGGTGAGTTCTAATTTTTAATTATTTAAAGGCTTTACCTTTTTTTAAGATCTTAATGTATTTGCTAAAGCAAAGAAAGACAATGAAGCTATCGCTGTGTGTGAACTGATTTCGAAAGAAATTTATAGTCTATTTTTAAAAAAAGTTTCTAATGCAGATATACGCTTTGATTCGTCATACTTTCGACTTAATAATAAGTATAGTAAAGTATTCGAGAAATTGCTTAATGAATGCGGAGAAAATCTGAAAGACGAAACTCATGAATGCTCGAAGAAGTTAAAAGATTTTGACAAGCAATCGATTGAGGAATACAATAAAAAAGTAACATCATTCAAATTTGCATTGTATAGCGAATTGGATACTTACATCAAAAACAAGATTCGCCAACAGAGGAAGTGCTAAAATTTACAAAAGAAAAAGATTCTGCAATTAAACATTAAATGTGTTATTATGTTTTACTTTTTTAATAGAATAACGACATTTATGAAATAAAAAATAATTTTTCAATGTACAAATATTATTGAGTCTTGCGAACGCTAATTTATGATTTCTTTGAAAAATAATGTTATCACTTTTTTAAAATAATAATTATTATACATGTTTCGTAATTTCGTATTCCATCATCTGAAATAATAGTTTAATATTTGTAAGTTTTAAATTTAGTTTCACAAAAAGTTCGTTAAAATAGAATTATTCTAAATTTGGTGATTACGTACTATTTTATTTAATTAATTTAAATTTAATTCTATAATATCTCACAATGATTTTTAAAATTTATTTTAATAATTGAAGATATTTATGGATAATAATGATATCATGTTTTTCTAATTTAATTAAAGATTTAAAGATTTGAAACGGTTTTACTTTGTTAAGTATAATATTAAATGATGGATTAAAGTGTTTTATTATTAATGACTGACAGAACTACAGTTATTAATGTAAATCAAAGCTCTACTATAAAATCCTTTGAAACAGAAGCTTTCAAGAAAAGCTATAACAAAAGTATTTCTTAAATATGCAGTGAAGCCCATTTGTCCCTACCTTTTATCGCACGCACCGAATCCAAGTGTAAACTTAATACGTCTTTAAGATTATATGTACTACAAATGATAGAATAATTGTTCATAAAATCCTACTGTACATTCAACTATATATGCAACAATAGTGTGAAAAAATTAGCACACTTTTAATTTTCAATTTGTCTAAAATCGGTCATGCTCAATTGTCGGTTACGTTCAAAGTTTACTATGATGAGAATGCAAAATCGCTGAGGAACCGGAGTGAATCCATGTAATGACGTAGTCAATTTGGATATCCCGTATATACACGGTTCTGTCAGTGCAGTGCCTTCGCCAAAAGACACCGAGAAGCCGACGAAATTGATCGAAAATCGTGCTGGTCGACCGACTGTTAAATCAACGCCAATTTTGAATAATGACAATTTGGATGATTCCTACAAAAAATTCGTGAGAATTTTTTTATCATCATCTGAATCACGGTTTATCGGTCAAGCTCAAATTTTACAATGATCATATATATGCGAAATTGTTGAGGAACCGGGTGTGAATCCGCGTAAAGTTGAGGTCAATCTGCGTAGCCCACATCGAGACGGTTCTGTCGGTACAGCGCCTTCGCCGAAAGTGCCATGAACCGACTTAATTGACTGACAGTTAAATCAATACAGAATTCGAAACAATAAATAATAAATTATAATAATTACGATTTAAAAATTAAATCATAGACTTTCAAATATGAAAATTCAGCTCACCCGTCATATATTTAGGATCTTTTTCTAGTTTATTATAATAGTTGTAGAAAAAATTTCAAATATAGTAAATTTATCTTTCAAATTCATTTCAACAAAATATTATATTTTATAATAAAAATTTAGAAATATATACCTTCTTTTTTAGTTATAAGCTAGGAGCTTAGTAAGATTTAAAAGTATTTTTTTATCAAAATGTGCTTAGTAAGAAGTACTAGGTTATTAAAAATAAAACAAAACCTTTTGGTTTAAAGAAAAAGCTTTTTAAATATAACATATTAAATTTATTTATCACCACTACAAAAGTTATAATCCTCCATAAAATATCAATTAGTTTCTCACGAATCTCTTCAATTTCCTTTGTTTTTTTTTATTATTTCATCATCTTCACCTTCCAAAAATTCTACATCACTGACTTGTACTTGAATTAAGTTTTCTTCATAGAAATCTATTTTAGTTTTCTTAAAGCCATTTTGAATTGCTGAGTCAGGTACCACTTTCAATGCCTCCGATATCCAATTTCAAATCTCTTCATACGAATCTCGCTTCATATTACCTTATTTTGTATATTCGTTGTAGCCATCAACCATCCAATTTTCCTAAAAACGTCTCAAATAATTTTTGAAAGATTTATTCACGCATAATGTCCAATGGCTGAGCAATTTTAGTTAGTCCACCGGGATTCATTCCCATAAGAGTTTCAGCTGCAGAAAGTTTTGCCATCACATAATCAGTTCTGTGTCCTGTAGCTGAATCAAGAATCAAAATCTAATTGCGGTAAAATATTGAGCCCGTTTGCTTTATCCAAACTTTTTTATGCCGAAGTTGCATCTCAGTGGAAGTCACCACGGATTTTTCATTGACGTATACTATCATATTTGAAGAAAAACTACCTTTTGATACAGTTCTACATCGGAAAATAACATAAACTGGAAGTTTGTTACAATCTGGTGTGCAGCAAAGTACAACTGTAAATCGGCTCTTCTCGTTTCCTGTTGTTGTAATGCGTACATTTGATGAATCTTTTTGCTCAACTGTAAATCCGGATGGAATATCAAATGTCACTGGAACCTCGTCAATGTTCCCAATGTGTATTAAAAAATTGATTATGTAAAGGTATAAAAAACATTAAAATGAAAAAATAATAAATTTTCCAAACAATTCAACATCTATTGCATATAAATTTCATGTCAATTTTATAATTTTTATTTAAGATTCTTTGAACTTTCCTTTCTGCTTACTTTTTATTATTAATTTTTCTTTTCCTTGATTTTTTTGTTTTCATTTTAACTTGTTTATCATTTAATTTTCTTTTATTTTTTTTATTTTTTATTGGCATTGTAATGTATTGTGTTTGTCTAATTTTGTGCGATTCAATACAAATAAGGGTTACATTTAAAAGTTTTGGAAAAGCAAATTTAAGAAGAATGGTTTAGTTAATCTTATTTTAAAAGATGTCAGAGATGATGGATCAGGGAGGTAAGTTGACTGTAAAAGATCGTATTCTTCTGAAACATAGAGAACTTGAAAACGCTGCGATATTCAAAGTTTGAAATTATTGCAATCACGAAAATTTCAAATGTCGTAAAATAAAATTTTAATGCTTTTGATATAGAGCAATATGTCAAATTAAGACATTAATTTATTTAGTTCCGCAAAAAAATAAATGTGCTATTTTATTTTTTGACATTAGGTCGGGTACTTATGGAATGCACCTCGTGAAAGTTTTGGATTTTGAACTCCAGTTAATCATTTATGCTCAAAATATCCATATTATTATCACTGTTGGTTACATGAACTTTTGATTGTTTGACTATTCGATGTGCATTTCAAGAAAAGAAGACAGAATGTAACCAAACTTTCCACAAACCTTTTTCATACTTGAGAAAAGGTATACTTCAACCATTCTTCGGAAAATAATAATGCACCACAGAATAAAACTCATAGTTATCTGACTTATTAAAGTATAGAATTTTCAAACTGTGGAATAATTTATTATTTTGAATACAACGAAATAGAATAAAAGAAATTTTTTTAAGACTCAAATGTAAAATAAACTTTTGCAGAGCATTTAAAATATCATATTTGTAAAATTTTAAAATAAGATTTTGATGTTAGAGATTTTAAATTAAAATCTTAAAAAATTAGATTAATTATATTAAAAATAAGAAAATGTCATTTTTTTAAATTATCAGTAATAATTATATTAAACTTTTTAATATATTTATTCACATTTTAATATTACATCGTATATTTGTTTATGTAAAATAAAATCTAGAAGTACGATTTTAAAATAAAACGTTAGAAAAAGATTTTAAGGTTTAATTTTTTATTATCAATATTTTACAGTGATTTTCGATCTAATACGACGTTGTTGCATTTGATTAAGTCAATTAGTACGATTTTAAATCAAAAACATAAAATAAGAATATTATAAGAAATATAAGAATATACAGTACAAGAAATACAAAATAAGAATAAATACAACTGCTAAAAATAAATTTTTTAACATTCAATAGTTTCTCGGTTCGAAGACATGTTTAAGTACTTAAACATGTTTTGGCAGTATTCATTACAATCCAATGTACTAATTTCATTGAAGACACTTTCAATTCGATTTTTCAATTGTAGTTCAGTTGTACACGCGCTTCTGATAACCACATTCTTCCATTTACTAAAGTAGTTTTTAATAGGATTTAAAAATGGACAATAAGGTGGCAGGTATAAAACTTGAAATCCATCAAAATTCAGGTTTTTATAGTAGTGGATTCGCGCAATGTCTATAATTAAAACAGGCAATCCAATACCAAAATCCACACAACGTTCTTTCAACTCGTTTAAACAGGTTTAGAAGTTTTCGCCGTTAACTGCTCGATCATGTATCTTATGATACAAAAGCTTTTTTCAGTTCAACCACAGAAATGTTTCGACTTCTTGCCAATGGAACTGTTGTGGTTGCTAAAGACCTTACACGTTTTGTTCTTGTACAAAATTTAAATCCCACTTCATCTAAAAACAGAAAAGATTCATGAATGGTAGTTTGCTCGAGATTTCTAAAATTCTGAGCATAATCAAATCTTAATGGATTGTGCGCTCAGAATTACGAGCAACAGGAACAGGAAGAACATTTTTAATCGTATAGTGAAAACTACACAGACACCTGTCAACACATGACGTTGAAACCGTTAGGTTGAATTCAAACTGGACGCGTTTAACTAATTCTTTTACCGTAAGTAGGCAATCTTCATCTACTCAATATCTAATCGTTTTTTTGCTGTGTTGATAACTTTCCACGATAATTCCCACCTCTTGCTTTGAACTTAACACTACCGTTGGCATAGTACTTTAATACAATTGTTGCAACAGTAGTTCTAGGAAGTTCTAAAATTCTCCAAATTGTACTGTTCCCGTTACCTTCTAAGGACAAATTTATTACGCGCTTTCTGAGCTCAATCGATACAGGTGTCCTTGTAGATCTTCTTTGATCATCTTCTCCCTTCTCGGATATGCTGCTTTCTTCATTATGACTGCGAGATGCTTCATTTCTTGACATGTTGAGAAAAAGTAAAAATAAAAATACTGTAAATGTACAAAAAAATGTAAACAATTTTTTTTAATCTCAGGTTTTTTTACACGTTTTTACTGTATTTTTTAGTGTTTTTACAGACACTTTTTTGAACAGTATTCTTAAAAAATGTATATGTATTGTATTTTTTTGTACACACTTACTTAAAATTTTTTTTTGTATTCTTACATGTGATACTATGATACTATATTACATGATGTATATTTGTGTAAATAATTATGTCATTTAGTATTTTGTTATGTATATTCGTACTAATTGACTTAATCAAATACAACAACGTCGAGATAGATTGCAACAACGTCGTATTAGATTGAAAATCACTGTAATATCATATCATATACTTTTGATAAACTACGTGTAGCAAAAACACAATGGAAAACGCACAAGTTGTATTGAAATTAAAATCCATAAGAGTTTCAGCAAACAACCGATTTAAACAAATGAATATTATCATAAACAACACGCACCCTGCCATTAATGCACATACATTGATTCAGCAAGAGCGTTAAGTCAATTAAATTTGCGGCCCTTAGACCGCATCCAAAGTTCATCATGTTCATGAATTTTAACTCGGTTCCCGTGGTAGCCAAAAATTCATTTACGGCTAGAGTACAGCCACTAAGTGTTGCCGCTCGCCTGCCCGAACACAATGCTATACACATGCACCATGGTAGCTCACCGGTCCCGTACGAGCACTTATTGCCACTTTTGCTGCCATGGTGTCTCTCGAGCCTAGAATGCATTGCCAGATCGCCAAACACCTCCTTTTTCTAGATCGTCTCCCCACGATAATCAACAGTTTTCTCGCGTCGCTCCTCGATTGTATAAATAAATGG
>MQRK01176145.1:26631-37727 GCA_001938485.1 Girardia tigrina
TCTTGTGTTTCATAATCAAGCGTTCTGTGTATTCGGTCTTTTTATTCATTTAATCTATTTGTTTTGTAATAGCAAATTAGAGTTCACAATAGCTGAACATTAATTCGCTCTTACAGAAATTGGTGACGAAAGTTCGTACTCCATCTCCACGGTAATAGATTCTATATGTTTTGAACGCGGAGCCCCCATGCGAATTGTTAATAGACAATGACACCACTTTTTACTCAAAGGAGTTTGTTGAGGTTTGCAATCGATGGGGAGTAGAGTTAATTTATCGAGCCAGCAATCGACCTGGTGGGAACGGGATCGTTGAAAGAAACCATAGGACGATCAAAAGAATTGCGGCGAGATCAAACATTAAAATTGCAGAAACAGTATGATGGTACGCCATCGGAGAACAAAGAACCACTGAGTTGGATGATATATAGTTATAAATGTATGAAACCCGTAAGCCATAAAAGTGACAATGAGATAGAGGGCAGTACAAAGGGTACAATGTATTGTGACTATCAATTAGTCTGGGTGAAACCAATGGAAAGCGCAAGGTGCACGCAACAATGGTTAAAGGGTCAAGTATTAAAAAAATTATCAAATTGTAAATATTTAGTGGATTGTAATGGGTCGAGGTTCCCTCGGCATGTTGCTGATTTACGGCCGAGAAGAGTCGAATGCGAGAACGTGAAGAACACAGCTTTGTCTTGGGACACAGAATCAGAAGTCGATGAACCAGCGATTACCCACATGAAGCGTGTGCGAAGAAGGCCTAAATACTTGGATGACTACGTTGTTGATGAAGATTCGGGTACGGGCGAATCTGGTGGGGATGTGGGATGAGATGATAATCGAAATTAATAATCATGTTAATTCGATTTTTATATTTTGTTTGAATATTCCGTTCATTGTGAAAAACGCGTTTTTATCTAATTAATACAATCTAGGAACTTGTTATTTATTGTCATTCTCTACAACACTTGGGAACAAAAATGTAATCTCCCTCATAAATAAATATAACGTATAAATATAAATATAAATAAATTGACACTTAACATTTCTGTCGCCGCACGACTTTCGCTGAATATTTACTCGAATTATCATCCGTTCGTTTCATTTAAACGTTTTTTTGCTCCTTAAACTTATCAAACAATTTGATCAATTTATCAAGCAACAAAAAGAAATTTAAATTATCGATCAGATTTATTATTTCAAAATGAAATCTGCTTCACTCGAAGTGAATCTCGCCAGGAATATTCTGCTGGAAATCATGTTCAGCAGTTATTCAGTGATCACAAGTCCGTTTATGGACGCGATCGACACGGAATCGATTTGCTAGATTATTTGCGAGTGATCAGAGAACCGATCTATTTAAATCTACAAACGAGTAGAACAGGAAATTATCAATGGGCCCAGGAAAACTACAAGAATCCAATGCGTAACCCTGTTGCATCCGTCCGTTTCTCAGGGCAACCTCAAGGTTGGGCGAAGCAATAACAACAACTGAGAGAAAACAATGAAATTGAGTAATCAGAGAAAACGAAAAGAGTCTAGTGGAGGAATCAACAATATGCTCAACAACTGTTCGCGACGTGATTGCCTTTGACCCTTTAGTTGAACCAAATATTATAATTAAATAAGAAAAATTAAATAAAGTAATTAAATAAAAATATTAATTAAATAAAATCGTTAAATTAAATCAGAGGTTCTTAATCTTTTTTTCCGTTGAGACCCCATTTATGGTCCACAATTTTTTCGTGACCCCAGATGTTAAATATAAAAATTTAAGGTCATAGTTTTGTGATGCCATTTATGTTATTACTATTAATTAATATGAAACCTAAGTTATTATAAAATAAACTTTTACATCATTTTAATACAAAGATAATAAGTATTAATTATTAATTAATCATCATAAAGCATAATCATTGTCTATTTCGGTAAACATTTCAAACGAATCTTTTTCTACTCTACTTTTCCAAATGTTGATCTTTTTAATAAAGCTTTCGATTTTATCGTGTGAAGTAAATATATTGACATTTCTTCTTTGGAGAGATAAATTGAGATCATTCAGTTTTACAAAAATATCTGATAAATAATGCAACTGTGATACCTTTATCTCATCCTTCAAAATATTAACAAGGTCACTCCTTTGCTCAATTAAAAATATTTTAATTTCGTCTTGCAATAACAAAAATCTTTTTAAACTGCGACCTCTTGATAGCCATCTTACTTCTACATGCAATAATAATTTCGTATAACATGAATCCATGTCTTTGCAGAGATTTGAAAACAAGCGACTGTTTAAGGCACGGCTTTTAATAAAGTTAATAATTTTGACACCATTCTGAAATACTTCGTTTAATTCTGGTGCTATTTGTTTTGATACGAGTGCCTCTCTATGAATAAAACAGTGTGTGAATGTTATTGAGTTATTAGCAGCTTTAACAAATGATTTGAAACCGATGTTTTCACCCGTCATTGCTTTTGCACCATCTGAGCATATTCCGCAGCAATCTTTCCAATTTAAACCTTCATCCTTAAAACAATTCGTCAACTTTACCGTAAATATCTTTTCCTCTTGTATGTTCTGTCAAAGTTCGACAAAATAAAAATTCTTCTTCGACGCTTTCATTATACACATACCTGACATACACCAACAACTGAGCTAGTTTAGTATTATCAGTTGTTTCATCCAGCTGAATAGAAAATTTGGGGCTTTCTTTAATTCTTCCAATAAGCTGGTCTAATTGGTCTTTGTAAATTTCTAATAGCGAAATATTCGCGACAATGTCGTTTGACAAAGGAATCTTACGAATATCATTAGCATATTTATGTCCATGCAGTATTTCTACCATTTTAATAACAGCTGGTAATACAAGATTTTCTCCAATGTTGTAAGGCTTTTCATTTTTCGCTATTAAGTATGAAACTTCATATAATGCTTGTAAATATTTTTCATTAACGGTAATGAACTTTTCAATATTTTCTTTTTCTTTATTTGAAGTTTTTAATAATCTTTCAAAATATTCTTTTGGCTTATTGGCATACGCAGCATGCTTCGATTCAAAATGCCTTTTTAATTGTCTTTTGCAGAACAGCAGTTATCAGAGACCATAGACGATTTTATGTGTTTATGATGAAATTCACGACACGGCCCAATCCGGGATGAATTAATTTTACATGATTTTGAACCGGAAAAAAACCGGAGCGATCCCGTTGCTTACATTTCATCAATGGGATTGGAATAAATGATGAGAGCAAAAATCGGAATGTGGAGGAGTGGGACGAGATGCGGAAGTCAACTGACGGGAGAATGTGGAGTACGGTAGAGGTGTAAGGTGTTCGTTTAGAGATGTTGTGGGATTCAGGAGCATCGGTTACTGTGATGAATTAAGATTATTGGCGGAAGATTGGAGAACCGAGACTTTCAGAATCAGGATTTCGATTATGCGGTGTGTTTTCGACCGGTACGGAAATGCCCATGGGTGTTGTTTTATTAGATATTCGTTGGAACAAAAAATTGAGGAAAATCAAGGTATTAGAAGTTAATAATATTGACGCAGATTTATTGAAGAATACTCATACTGATGTGGAGCGGACGAGTTTAGCCCTGGAACGGTACAAGATTCACAAACAGAAAGCTCTTCAACAGCTTATCTGTGAATTTGGAAATATATTCATGGCTTCAAAGTTTGATTTGGCACATACACGGAAGATCCAACATCACATTGTGACAAGAAATGTACCAATAAGCCAACATCCCCGCCGACAACCAATGCATTTGGAGAGTAAAATTGATGAAATGATACATAATTTATTGCAGTCGAACATTATTCGGCCATGTAAAAGTCCATGAAACTCACCGCTGGTAATCGTGAGTAAGAAGGATGGCTCCATAAGAATGTGCGTCCACTATCGTTTGTTAAATGCTGTGACGGACAAAGTTTTGTTTCCGATGCCCGACACTGATTTACTGTTGGATTGTTTATCAGAGTCGCGATGGTTTTCATCAATAGACTTGGGTCAAGCATATTACCAAGTTGATTTGTCGGAGGAATATAAACTTTGTACAGCGTTCAGTTCTAAACAAGGACAATTTTTGCTTCAATCGGATGTCATTCGGTCTGTCAACGGCACCAGCGACATTTCAGCCGTTAATGTATGAGAAGCTTGAAGGTATGATTTTCAAAGGAGTACTTGTTTATTTAGATGATATTCTGGTGTATAGTAAAACGCTAGAGGATCATGACAATATTCTGAGAGAAGTATTTCGGCGATTAAGTCAATGGGGGTTAAAAATAAATCCGGAAAAATGTCAGTTTCATCAAGATGAGTTAGTTTTTTGGGTCATACCATAAATGCAGAAGGTATTCGGACAAATAATATGAAAACGCAGAGGAACTGCAGTTTTCTTCTCAACTTCGGTCATTTTTAGGTCTCACAAACTATTACCGCCGATTTATTCGATATTACGCCAAGATTACTATTCCACTTCATGCGGTAAGAAATTGCATTGGACAACAGAATGCCGGGAGAGTTTCCAGAAATTAAATGAAACTATGTGCAACGCTCCGATCTTGAGTTATCCTCGATTAAATCGTACTTTTGTTTTGGACACTGATGCTAGTTTTAGTGCAATAGGTGCGGTGCTGAGCCAATTGACGGAAACTGGAGTAGAAACGGGTCCAGACACCTGACCTCGCATGAGCAGGGGTATTGCGTCACGAGAAAGGAACTTCTAGTTCTTCATGAATACGTCTTACATTTTAAGCAATATTTATACGGGAAACGGTTCACTCCCCGCACAGACCACAAAGCTTTGGTCTTCATGAACACCACGAAGAAACCGATAAGCCCACAATTTCAAACATGACTGGCAAATCTGTCTGAATATGACTTCACTCTTCAATACATGAAGGGTGAAGAACACAATAATGCAGATGGTTTGTCTCGTATTAAGCAGACACTTTGCTCACAATGTGAAACTAGTCATATCGAGGCCTAATCAAAAAAGTCAAAAATCAAATACCTTAATTATCTTTATGGAATAAGTAACATGATGGGGACGATAGAAAACAAACAACGCAGTGATGCAGTCATCAGGGAAGCAATGGAAGTATTGGCAGATAGAAATAGACAGTTTTCTGACGTTTTCAAAGGAAGCTAACTGTACAAATTAATAGACCGTCTCGTCATGTCAAATGGATTATTGATGGTTGAACAAAATAATGGTCTACTAACGATCATTCCAGAGAATTATGCACAAAAATTCGTTAGAAGTGTTCACAACGATCTTTGTCATCTGGGAATTAAGAAAATATTCAAGTATTTACAGCACAATTTTCATTGGCACGCCATGTATGAGTGCATAAAAGAAAGTATCAATCAGTGTTGTTTGTGCAAAGCGAAAAATTGATCAATCCAGAACGAAAGAAATTCTATGCCCTCGGAAGAGCCAAAACTTTTTAGATCAGATAGTGTTAGATGTTGCCCACATGGACAAAGTTTCAACAAAAAAATATTTGGTAGTCATTATAGACCGATTAGTAAGTTAGTTAGTTTGAACGCGGTTTCGAAGCAAGATGAGCGCACTATATTTAAATGTATTTTGCACAATTGGATCTTTAATTCGACAAGCCATCTAGTATTCTGACAGACCGGGGTAGACAATTATAGAGTACATTTATGAGCCAGAGTTTGGAACAATTACAGATAAAACAAGAATTTAGCTCACTATATTATCATCAGTCGAATAATTTAATGGAACGGGTGATAAGAACAGTAAGATATATGATCGCGACATCATTAAAAGGTAAATGTACAGAGAAAAATTGGGATGAATTGTTGCCTCGGATTGAATTCAGTCTCAATGCAACTGTGCAAGATTCGACTAAATTCTCACCTTTCGAGATCGTTTACGGCCGGAAAATAAACATCCATTCGGTGTCTGGAACGAAAACTTACGACAAGGATCAGATCACTGAAGAGGTTCGAGACAATGCAGATGCGGCAGCTGAGAAAATGATGATGTACCAAAAAGAAAGTCGAGGGAAGAGATATTTCAGAGAGGGATAGATGGTACTCGTCCGGGTGGATCCTACAAAGAGAAACAAGAACGATTTCCAATACGAAGGACCGTACAAGATCCTCAGATTCATTTCGCCACACCAGGTTGAGATTCAATTTTCAAATGGGGTGAAAAGAAGGCACATTGAATGGCTCAAACGCTGGCCGGGTTCTTGAAGAGGAGGAGAGTTATGTGTGATTGATTAATTATTAAATATTGTTTAAATAAAATATAGTTTTTGTACGCGATTTAAAATATAGTTTTGATTTGACTTTGAAATTGGATTTTAAAGAAACCAAAAACGTAACTTTTTTGTTATTAAAGAAAAAGTTTTATTTTCGATTTTTTTTATTTACTACAACAGTGTAGTAAAATAAAGCTGGAAAACTCTTACGCTTTTATTCTTAATTGTATTTTTATTTAAAAATTCAGTGTTTGATTTGTTTAAACATGGGCATTGATGCAATATGGAGTGATGTGTGCCACCAGATAGTTCTGCAGTGACCAGCACATCTTCTTTGTATGGAGACTCGCTGGCATGCGTGAACGGTCGGATTCAGTACCCACTGGTCGGTACGTTGGTGTGTGCTGATACAGCAACTGGCCCACGGTGGTTCCCCAAAGAGTGTCAACAATTACATGGCGATCGATGCGGTTCGGTGCGGTAGAGAATGAGGTTGGCCGTTTGTGGTGCTCTAAAAAACATCAACAAATAAATTTTTGTTTAATCGAAATTAGGAAAATAAATAAATGTGTGAAAAATTCAAATTGTACTTTATGGAAAAATAAATGTTTGTGTAAATTTGATGGCGTGTTAATTCATAAACTTCGTGATTATCTCTATTGATTTCTTATCAAAAATCCGCTGGGAATATGAATTGGTTGAAATTGATCGATTTCCTCGGACAGAACCCGGTACCATCACTACCGATCTGACGGTGTTCAACAGGTCGATATGACCGCACCAATCGGACCGACAGAATCCAGACGGACGATCACACTGTTTGCCACTTTGCGATATAACGAGCCGGTCGAACCGAGTCTAGTGCTGTTACGTGCGGCTCGGTGGTGAACGACGAGTCAATCGCGGGAACGACATCAGATGATGTGTCGACCGTCGGTCACTGGACCCGATTGGTGCACAGCCGCTGTTGAACCGACACGCCAATATTTGTATGCACTGAGTCCCGGCACACTAAAGAGATGCTGGTCGCCACAGCTCGATTCGATGACCAGCATCTGAACGTGTTATGTCGCTCCTGTCGATCCCGTCGGTGGCGTCGTGTTGGTCGGTGGTATCCCGACAGATCGGTGGTGATAGTGTTGAGTTTGGCCGAATCGATTCAAACCGCCGTCGAATAGTGTGGTTCGGTGGAATCCGCATTTAGACGACAAAAATGGAGTGAGAAACAATGTTGAATCCACCGACAAATTATACTATAAATTTATTTTTGTAAAGAAATAAATTAATGCAGTCAAAGTTAATTGTAATCCCCATTTATTAAATTCAGAATTTTCACATATAATTCAAATTTCTCTATTAATATTATTTATTAAAACAAGGATCAATTTATTTTTTAATTAGTTTTTCAATTAATTTTTATAATTGTTTCTTGTTAGTGTCACCACAGGGAATATGAGAGGACTGGAGCCATTATCAGTTCCCCGAAGGTATCCTAGTCTCAATTTCCAGACTGATTCTTCGGGCATCTCTCCGTCTCCCAGTTCACAATAAGTTTGATATGTTCCTTTCTTCATGTATTTTATTATCTAAGCCATTCCAGCAGCGCGATTTAACCTTTGACTCAAAGATCCAGTCACCAAGTAAACAAATGATAATCTTGTAGCCGGGTAGCCCTAGTGATTGGTCGAAAATTTCTTCATCTGAAACAAACCATCGGGAGAGGGTAGTTCCGCCTCAACCAAAGCTGTATAGAGCACCGGTGTCGCATGTCCTTGGACAAAACAGATCGGTTATTATAAGCATCCTTGGATCGCCCAAGCAGTACTGCATAACATCCTAGTACAATANCCGCCATAATCTCGGCCATGGACAAGGACGAAATGGGATGCCCGGAATCCATCATGATGATCACGCGATACTTGAGATGCTCATCTGGTTGGCCGAATTTACTAACAGAATGCGCAATTCTCTTTTGTTGCCCATTTCCATTTTAAAATGACAAATAAATCAATCTAAAAAACCAAACACGGAAAGTAAAAATATTTATTTTTTTGAAAAAAATTTCAAAAGAAGTCAATACAATCAAAAATCTGAATTTATGTTATATAAATTCAGTTAAACAAAATACAAGGTCATATAAAAAGTCTTTTTTACTTTTTAAATGACGCGTCATCACAGTCGGACCCCCACATTTGCAATAGTGGGGATTGAATATTGGTTTCCCGCCTAGTCGGTTTAGCACTGGTCTTACCACCAAAGTTCTCTGTTTGTTATTTGATTGGTTGTATTCTACCGCACCACCTACCAATCATGCGAAAATGCCCATGAAAGCTTGTCAGTTGCCTCCGTCGTCGCAGATCATGGCCACCGACCACTTCAAACTGGCCATGAAAAAACCTACATTCTGCCCGACACAAGCATTCGAGAGTCAAAACTCGCACATGATAGCCTCAGACTTAGGACGAAGGCTACTGTAAGCACGGCTGCACTCTTCTCAAATGCCTTCAACGTTGCCTCCTAGGAACACGACTAACATCTTTTCGGGCACTGCCAGTTGGTAGAATCACTAATATTTATTCATGAAGCGTGTGATACCCTACTTTAGTGTGTCTTGTGTAAGGATGATGTTATCTCTCTTTCGGGTTTGTACAAGATCTTGATTTGTCTAAGTGGTAGTTGTACATAGGCATTCATGTACGTGATGTGAGGTGCATTTACGATTGTTTTTTTATTCTTATTAAAGTGTGCAAGCCTCGACCCGGAAGGTTTATGTAATTTAATAGATTTAGACAATCTCAATTTAGATCTTATCTATTTATGTTCTAACGGACAAAAGGAGGAGGTTTCAATTTATTTTATTATAAAAGAAGTGATAAATGAGTAAAATATTCTCATTATACTTCGATCAAAGGAAAGAAGTGATTTTTTAGTGAAAAAAAATAATAATAATAACTGAAACATACAAGCTCAAAACAAATCGGATTCAAAAGTATGTTTTAAAAACTTTCGTCAACAGAATAATGGATTTATTTTTGATTTATTTTATGGTCAAATGTCTCAACTAGTAATATGTACAAAATGTAATCATGTGTTCACTTCTTTCCACCAGTTATTCAAGTCCATTCCTCTTCCAGTTCCTAAAAATGATTATAAATTCATCCTCACAGAATTAAATTATCATTAATGACGTAAAAAAATCAATGAAATTAATAATTTGATATTAATGCAATTACTTACCGAGTATTATTACTGATAATGTTATGTTATGACGTTAAATAAATTACTTATATCTGCAAGGTTATTCATTTTTATTTTTTTACCGAATTTTATTTAATTATTGGTTGCTGTTAGATAATTAGTTTAGTCCAACAAAGGCACATCCGTTGGATTAGGTTAATTAGATACTGTTATTGCTTACTGTAAATAAAAATAGTTGATTCTTAAGTTTTCTTTGGATCATCTGTTTTTATAAAGCGTATCGGCACATTCACGGTATCGTTCTATCCAAATCGACATCTCTTCAAGTCCGTAGTACGCTGGCACGATCTTCAACGTTTTTATCTAGTTTAAAAAGGCCAGGATAGTTTGTAAATAAGAACAAAAGTACAAGAGTTTTCAAGCTTTATTTTGCAACACCGATTTAAAGAAATCTCCAACTTTAATTTACAAAAAATAAAGTTTTTGAATGTAAATTTAAATACCTTCAATTGACTTTTAATGAAAATATAACTTTCAAAACTTAATTTTCTAAGGCATTAAAACATGGAGTAGCATAGAAAAAGATAAAAAAAATTATTTAACAATTTTTACATGTGCAAAATCCATCTTTTTAATTTGAAAAGATTAACGAAACACATTTTGACTAATCTTTACAATCTTTAATTAATCTTTTAAAATTTAAATCGTGATTTAAAAATAATTAAAACATTTTAACCAATTTATTGGGATATACTTTATGTTTTATAATACAATTATGATAAATTATGTAAATTATGATAATGTATTTTGTTTAAATTTTCATATATTAATTGAAGTGTTATAATAAATCATAATTTAATTCATACATTTTTTGATGAATTTAAAGAAAAAAATACAAATTCAATTCAGAAAATATTCAGAACAAATGAACCTGGAAAATAAAAAAGAACTTCAAAAATATGCTTATTTTCTATCACAAGGGGAAATACATAATTTCCAAGTAATTTATCCAATTAAAAACAATGTTATAATTTCCTTAAAATATTTATTAAATTTAATAAAAAATATTTTCAGAATTTCCAATCTCAAAAGGTTTTGGGCAATGATGTTGACAAAGCATATTTAAAACTTTCACAAGATTATAAAAATGATGTAGAATTTCAAGACAACGTAAATTATGAATAAATTTCAACAAAAACATTAATTAAAAATCCAGAATCAAAACCGACCAATACATCTGGCGTGCATCGACGGCGACACAGAATTGGTAAAAATTTTACTTTCCAAAAATTGCAATATTGAAGCAACAAACTCAGTAAGATTAAAATTTTTAGTTTATTTTTTTCTTTTAAAAACTTTAAATAATTCTTTGTATCTTTTGATACTTTAAAAGTTCTAAAATGGTAATATTAATCACGTTTGCCACTTATCGCAGCGTGGCCATCGCATGGTCATTGCAAAGCTCCACGCCGGGATCATCCGTCCCAGTCAAGGGGATTGTGAAGATTAAAAAAACTTTATCTTATTCAACTCCCCAAATGACACCAGCATGTGACCCGGTATGAAACCGGGCATTTCGGCTCCGATTCGTCGAGCCAGGGTATTACAAAATTCCTCTTTGACATTTTTATCTTTTTAAAAATCAATAAAATT
>MQRK01176153.1:3338-22046 GCA_001938485.1 Girardia tigrina
CGAACGTTTAACAGAAGGTTTGGGTTCTACTCCTTGCCTTTGAATGCCATATACGGTCCTTAAACTTACATTATATGCCTTAACAATGTCGACTTTGGTCATGTTCTCCCTTAATTTTTCATAAATTAAATTTCGCAATTCAGATGATAAAGTCATCTAAAGATTTGTAAAAAATGAAATTACTAATATAGTTTTAAAATTAAAAACAACAGCTTACTTTTATTACTAATGCAAAAATTTTGAATCGATTGACAACTTTCAAAAATGCAAAATTGGAAAGACAATTAAAGTAATACGTTAAAACAAAGATGTGTTGAATATTTAATATGCAGTTTTAAATTCCCTATCGAATGATATATATCATTATATATAGATTGATGAGAAATTAGATATTTTGTGAATTGCAAAAAAATTGAATCGGGGTATATTGCCATATGAGATTCAAATTTAATTTAATATAATAATAAGAATAATTTTAGGCATAGGATAAGTAAAGAATAGATAATTTGATATAATAATTTTAAATGAACAATAATGGAATACTGTTAGGTCCATTCATTAATATAATGTTTCCATTAGATAATAAATCCAAGTCTAAAATTTATAAATAATTCAATTAAAGAGGACTGGTTGGTGACCGCGGTTACACGCTGTAACGAACCTGTCGTAGAAATGGAGGTGGTTGTCTTCAATCGACAACATGATGATCCCAGCGACGTCCATGCGGCACGGATGTGGGAAAGACCATGCCTTGTCTCAAGTGCTCACAGGAAACCAGAAGGTTTGAACGTGGACAGTCGGTAAATAACACCAACAATTGATCGGTTAGACGCTCGCTAGACGATCCCTGTATATAAATGGGAAACATGCGCAATAAAGCATTCATGAACACACCGTGATCGGATGGCACGAGTTCTTCAAACCTTTATTGCTAAAAATAGGCTAATTGTTTAATTTAGTTTTCGTTCATCAATTAGTCTACTTTTACAATGATCATCCGCATTTTCATCCAGAGAATAGGTTGTTATAAAACTTGCAATAATCCCCTGGCGATTCTGTTTGACAAACATCTCGTGCGAAAAAGACATCAAAATCAAGTGTACAACTGGGAGCACAAAATTTTAAAGTTTCATTCCATCATTAACTCATGGTTTGAATGAAAAAGATGCAGAAGAGTTGAATTTCGTTACAGGTACATATCATAATATGAAGCAGATGTTAGATTTCAAAGTAGATTTGTTTGGACTAAATTGAAGATGATTTCAAGTTTTATGGCTCCATCAATCAACACAATTTCAATTACTAGGAATTACTATTTGGAGGGTTTTCCTGAGACCATTTGAAGAAAGTTATGTTCTTTACTCGGGATCATAGAATTTCTGATATTGTAAATAAACAATGATCTTATTGACATTCGAAGGGTATAACTTCGTACGAAAACAAGACTTGTCTTTATTTATTATATCGATAAATAAATTTGTTAGTAGGTTTAACTTAAATTAGATTATATATTTTGAAAGACGGTTGACTTATAATTATTATAATTAATAATTTAATTTCTTATAACTTTTTACAATCATTAAAATATATTATAATATTAACATATTTATTACTACTTAATTCTTATAAGTATTATATATTAAGTATTAAAAGTTAGAAAAATATCAATTTTAAAAGTAATGATAAAGTCGACATGTATTGATTTAAAATAAGGAAATTATATTGTAAAGTTGTGGTAGAAGAAAAGAATATTCCTATGGTGTATATTCCATGAAATCTTAAAGAACCCTTTTAACTCAATAGTTTATATTACTGAAGTAACTTTTGTAATAACTTCTTCAAAAGGGTGAAACATGATTTATAACTTTTACAAAAAATTTTTTTAACTTTTTATAAAAAATATTTACAATTACTTGGAAGGATTTTCCAAGATATCTTAAGGAACCACTCCATTCCTTAATTGTTCTATTTTTAAGAATTATCTTGCCAAATCGTATTTTCTTATACTCATGGCCAGTCACTCAACTATCTCAACCCTATTTCGAGCCAAAAACCTTCTTATGTCTCTTAATAAATGATAGGGAACGTTGTTCTGCAGAAATGTGGGGATTTGCTTTAAATTTATGACAAGAAATATTTTATCTCCCCAAATGACGATTTTAGTAAGGTACTATCTGAATTAAAATGCAATTGCTCTCTACCACATCGACCAAGATCATAAAATAGTTACCGTATTTGACTGTAGAAGTAATGAGATCATTGCATAAATCGCGAAGGGCAAGCTCATTTAAGTGGAGGTTGGATATAATCCAATGCATAGAACGACCAAGTAGACATTCCATTAAATCCATGGGTCCTCCTTTATGTTTAGTATTTACAGATATGCTGTTAGCGTATATACCATATCGATACACTTGTAGAGCAATATTTGGAATATTTGTTTGATACCAGACTGCTTCGTCTGAAATTGAGCATTCCATTCATCACTGTTACTCTCATTGGTGGCAACAGTATGTGATTCGTCTGAATGACTGGAAGTGGAATCTTGCACAGAATCTGATTATCTGTTGCTGATTTTCGTTGGTTTACTGAAATATTGGAATTGAATATTACGCCTACAGTCATATTGCTTCCTTCATTGGGTTGTACAGATAATATCACTGGTTCCCTAATTTCTTCAACTAAATCCATTCGTTGATCCTGAATAATCTGTCTCAAGAACGACCCTTTTGTCTTACATCACTTTCTGCCTCATGTACATTGAAATTCTTTGATTTCTGTATCGGCCTGTAACATATCTTCTCTGGCAGAAGTATACACCACATGATATTTTCTTAGAATTCTATTTAGTTCCTTTTGATTGGCAAATTCTTTATAATATCTTTGTTGTAGACATAGGAGAAGTTTCTCTCTCATATGAATCAGTTTTGACACATCCTTTCTAGTTATGTCATGTGGAACTGATTTTATTAATGAGGTAATGTATGTTGTGCCAGATACAGTTGAATCTTTATGGATAATGTGATCTATGAAGTATTTACAGGTAGCTTCATCCCTAAAGAGCAATTGTATATCCAGTTGCAGGCATTCTGCGATAGACTGCTTTATTCTCCAGCGGATCGTTTTCTCCATTGATGCTTAGGCTCACCAGATTTGTTTCATGTACTAAAATCCCTCTCTCGTTTTAGTCTTACTTTTGAAAAGTAAATAGTCTGCTTGAAATTTTATCCATAGAGCGTCAAAGTCCAAGGATAAAGATAGTCAATAAAAACATATCTTTTCGATTATATTAACTTTCATTAAAACTCGTATGCACAGATTATGAAGGGCGTTTTTTTCCGCTGTTCTCCATCTATCGCAGTGTAGTAGACTATACGAAATATGAAAAAAATAACTATCTTTTTCTTGTTTTCGGAGCTCATCAGTACTGGGCAAAGTTCCTGGATCTTCTGGGTTCCATTCTTCACTCTTATTTTTACTTCTTCATCAATATAACCAGTGAAAGAGATCGTGAATCCTAAATCACTAAATTCAAAGACCCACTCAATACATAACTCAAGTTACTGCTCAGCGGTGTGGACCCTGGTATCTCCGTTTAGGTTCAAAATTTTGGTCTTTTTTATGTTTATTTGCAGCAATAAATATTAAACGAAGCATTTGTTGATTTATGGTTTTCCAATGTACGAGATATTACGAGATATTATTTATTATTCAAGAGGAAGCTTTTAATTTTAGATGTCATGGAAACCACTTTGACACTACATATATTTTTACAAATACTCTTTTAAAGCTTTAAATCGTGCAAAATATGGTATTTTGATGATTTTTTATACCCTTCAATGTTTTCTTTCTTTAATCCTTTCTTACATAATTTTTCCAATGTAACCTTATTGTTTTGATCTATCTGTTTGTTTGTATACATGTTATCCTTTAAGCATACTCTAAGAATATTTAAACGTTTTTTTTATTAAAAAAACGATCTTCGACTTCAAAATTGGAAGATAAATTCCTAACTCTGTGAACTAAACCCTTTATCACTAAACCCTCTCTATATTTTCCCTTACGAAAGCTCTGTGGTATTGTGAAAGGACTTTTGTCTGTTGTCTTTTAGTATAATTCAGTTCGATATTTCTCATGCATCCTAGTGACAAGAATGAAAGAAAAGGAAGTTTGTTATTTACTTCTGATTCTTCATTGTATTTAATGTTATGATGAAGACCATTAAAAAATTTTAAGAGTGGTTCAAACAGAGACTTGTTTCTGAAAACAAGAAGGATGATATCTACATACCTCTTAAGCAATACAGGTTTGTCCCCAGTTAGTGATAATGGGGAACCCATTGTGACACTATCTTTCTGAATGTTAGATTCATCAAAGTTCTCAAAAACATAAATTCATAAAAACATAAAAAAAATAAAAATAATTTTATTTATATCATAGTAAAAATAGTTCTCTTAACATGAAAGAAAATCATGAAAATAAATAATGGAAAAAAGAATTGTCAAATGTTTTCCTTTTGATTATTCAAAGACGATATTCACTATCACAGCCAACTATTCAAACGGTTTCTACATCATTCGAATTTCCCTTGTAAACTGATGAATATCTTTCCCTTCTCGATTCCAAGAACTTCTTATAAACATCTCTTTCCAGATAAAGATCATTGACAAATAAACTCGGTAAAATGATATTTAAATGATAAAAATGCTGCATAATCAATACTTCGGTTATCATAGAGGGGACATTTGTCGAGCAGGACAACTCGGAAATCGGACTGTGAAAACATTTATTCAGAAACAATCCGGCACTGACTAAAACCAAAATAATCCCGGTTCCCAGGAAATCGTATCTATGTTTATAATAAATTCCAATAATAATGAAAGTGATTCCCGAAATGACGAGAATTGAGCAAAAGGAATAAAGGAGAATATGTACGAGTTTTTTGAATTGAGCTCGAGAAATTATCGATTTTTTCTTGGGAACTTTAAATTCAATTTTTTGAAACTGATTCATTTTCTTTCTGGAAACGTTTTTAATCACATTAATTATTCATTTGACCAAAAAGAAAACGTAGATATATACATAAAAAGTCCTATAATAGTATCCATAATATATATTTTTTTTAAAAAAAAATTCGATATTCCCTGAGTAAAACAGCTTATTCTCAATTGTACTAAAACTCAATCTAGAAAAGAAGGAAATTCTCTTCCCTTTTTATTTATATATTGCAGTGAAAACACACTTTTTTCTTTCATCCTTCACAAGAGATATTCATTACAAACAGACGTGAATAAGTATAAAAAACGAAGAAGGAGAAGAAGAAGAAGAAATGTTGTTTGTGGTAAACATTTTATATTTTCGGTTTATTTTATTTTTTCTTTTTCATTCATGATGAATTTTGAAATAAAAATTTTGTTTAAATAAATATTTAATTTAAGCTTCTTAATGGTCACTAAATTATTCATGGAAGAAACGTTGCTTGAATACAAACAAATACGGGGAAAATATAATTGCTTTTTTTCTTTTGTTATTTTCCTTTCATTTCTTTCAATAAATAACGTAAAAATCTCTATTAAATTGGTAAATTTCGTGTTAATACTGGATTTCTTGGTGTTTTTCACAAACTTTTTTGAATATTGGCAAAGAATGACTCTTATACGGTAGAATAATAATGTTGAAGATTTCCGTTTCTTTAATAAATGAATAGAAATATTATAATGTGAAAGTACATGAACATCCTTCTCAATCTTGAATCAAAATGCTTGATTTCTTGTTAAGGACTACTTTGAGGAATCGAGTTAAAAATTATTTTTTTTGGATATTTGAAGGAAGTCATTAAGCGAAATAAACTAATTTATGTAAAAAAAATTTATATTTGTTGTAGCAAGCAAAAGATTGATTTTTACCAAAAAGGTTAAACAAAATCAAAGATCCCTTTCAGTGTATCAAAACTCAAATTTTTAAATCCAAAATTGCATTTATTTTGAGTAAAAAATGGCATATGTTGACAAAAAACTTATAACATCAAATATTAAAAAGACTTCTTCCAATAATCAAAATAATTTTAATCGAAATTTTTTGAGATAATTGTCAAATATTCATTTTAATTTGAAGGAATATGAAAAAAAGAGAAGTCCTGATGATTTGATATTGTAATAAAACCGACGAAAATTAATTACAACCTTTGAGAAAAGAAATTAGAAAAAAATTATTTAATTTTATTCAATTTTTGAGTAAAACGTTCATTATTATAGCGTTTGAGTATTATAAATAACTGTAACCATATTCTAAGTTCGAAAATCTAATCTAAGAATGAAGAAAATAAATTATTTATTGATGTTAAAAATTTAATACAATTAAAATTAGGCCTCCTTCTTTCCGTTGGCATATAGCTCCGGGAATAATAACTCATAGAGCTTTTTAGGAGCCTGAGTCAGTGTTTCATGCCGAAGCCATCAACTGATTACCGGCCCCACTTTAGACGTATTCCACAATCCCACTCATGATAGCATTGCCTTTGGTAGGGGATTGCAAGCCCATGTGTCTCATACTAAAATGATCAGAAATTTTAGACACTGTAGCATAGAGGGTTCAAGATCCCCTAGTTTCCCCCGGGGGCATCACGTAGAAGTATGCCAGATTGGCTTAACAAAGGTTATCAATGTAATATGTCCCTAAATTTAAAATATGTGTGTTTACCTCTTCAATATTGAAAAAAATATAATTATAAAAATTTAAATATTAAAATATTTCTAAAAAATATAATATGATAGTTTGAATTTAGTTTTCTTAAATCCGTTAAAATATTTTTTATTGTAAAATTTTGTTTAAAAAAATTTTTTAAACGTAATAATTATTAAATATTTCAAAGAATGTTTCAAAAAAATTTCGATTTCCAAAGCCTGAGTGTCCCAAGCACCCCACTTGTCGGGTACACAAAATCAAGGTTAGCCTGTCTTACTACACCGGGGAAGTCACAAAAATTTTTAGATTTTAGATAAGTAAATTTGCACATTTATTTGAAAAGACAACCCAACAAGACAAGAAAAAATTCTCATATTAATATTTCAATTTCATAGAGAAAATTTAATTTTTCTTTCCTTTTCTTCTTTCAATGTGATTGGGCAAAAAGATTGTATCTTATTCAAATTTGAAATGTGCTGACTTTCTCCGTTTTCAAATTTGATAAAAGAAAAAAAACGCTCTTTTTTCTCTTAAAAGGTTTTGAATTAAACCGTAAATTATTTATGACTTTTATCAATAACAGTCGTTCTTATATTAGAATTAATGTTGGTGGAAAGATCTTCATTCTTCGATGGAACTCCGTAAAACGTTTTCATAACTCGAGATTAGAACAAATCTATCGCGCGGTGACTGAGGAGGACATATTAAGATTGTGTGATGAATACGATAAAGAAACCGGGGAATACTTTTTTGATAGGCATCCGAAATCGTTTGAAAATGTTTGGAATTTATTGCAAAGCGGACAGTTTTATTTCGATACTGAATTTTGTGCTGCAAATGTTTTAGAAGATCTTCAGTATTGGGGAATATCTCTGAGCAATTTACCGTTTTGTTGTCGCTATGCGTTTGAAAGAAGAAAAGAGATTTTTGATGAAGAAAAGGATAAAGTCAAACGAATTATGCATCGTTTTGAAATTGCCAAACGTAAATCAGAAGCAAAATTTAGTAAATGTCGCGGAAGACTGTGGAACATAATGGAGCATCCTGAAACCTCTATATTAGCCCGAGTAAGTTATGAATTTTATCTTAATTGATTTGGAAATAATAATAATTTCCTTGCATTTTTATGCAAATTATAGTCTATATTATAATCATAGCACATCTAATTTCCATTCAACTAAACATATCACTACTTTTAATCAATAATATATTGATGGCAATTGGTTGGCAACTAAGTAATTACTGATTTGTTCAATGAAATAAGGAACTTTAATCTATGATTTATTTTCCATTTTATTCGATGACCTTTTGTCATCACTCTGGCAACTTGAAAATTTTGTACTCGTGGAAAATATGATCCTTTTCAGTCAAAAACTGTGTTAAGTGAGATTTTACTGAGTCATCATCATTGAATGTTTTTCCATGAAGGGCGTTGTCCCAGGGATCAAAATAAGTGGTAATATGATTGCGCGAGATCATGGCTATATATATATTGGGTGCAACCAATATCCATCAATTTTTGCCGAGTGGCCAAAGATGTGTGAGGCCTAGCATTATCCTAGTGGAAAATGACATCTTTACGATGGACAAAATCTGGTTGCATTTCCTTGGCCGTTGTATTCAATTTGTCCAATTGTCGACAGTAGACCTCCGATTCGGTTCCTTAGAAGCAGCTCAAAATAGACCGAACCTTTCCAATTTCACTAAATAGACAGCAAAATCTTTATAACTGATATTGGCAATTACTTAGTTACCAACCCAATAAATAATTTTAGTACAAAGAAAAAAATAAAAATATAAAAAGATTTAATATTTACTTAGATCTATCATTTGTTTTTACAAACTTTAAACATGTAAATAAACATTATAAAAGTGTTTTGTTTATTATTTTCCTATTTGCTCAGCAATTTTCACATTCAAAACTCTGGTATTTTAACTAAAGAATATTTTCATAGCAATCTAACTTCCTCATTCGTAACCTCTGTTTATGATCAAGTCATTAAATATTTATTTTCTATTGGAAAAAAAACGAAACAAAAGAGTCAAAATAAAAGTATTTTAAGTTTTAATGTTGATTGAAAGTACGAATTTGATGAGTTATAAACAATGTAACATTGTCGCATAATATTATGTTACTCTGTATACAACTCGTACAAAATTAAATGTAGTACTCAGGAACGTTAATCGAAGCTTGACATAGAGCTCCAAATACAGTTTATCCATCGAGCCACGTTTTCTATAGTGATTACACAAATTGTAATTACTGAAATGACAATATTTCAGATTAAAGTTATTTTTCTTATCAGAAAATAAACAGAAATTCATCATATTTTCGCAATATAATTACAGCTAATTAAAGCTGAAATTTTCTTTTCCCCTTACCCCTTCCATGAGGAAACATGGCGAATCAATCACATGTGCTATCAACAAACAGAAAACCCGAGACGATTTCTTGATCTAAAATGACATAAAAATATTAATAATACACAAGAGAGTAGAAGAGGATTATTAAACAATAATTAGGATTTTAACTTGAAAGATTTTTTTTTCATTGCTCAAAGTTAAAATAACTGAAATTAAAACTAAATTGCTTTCCCCAACTCGCACACTGATAATCTGTTTCCATCGTCTTTCTTCCCATAACAATGCTAAAAATTTTTATTCTTCTGTTTTGTGTCAAGAAACTCAGAATTATTTGCAAATAAATTGTTTTTAATTAATCGGTTTTTGAAAAAGAAGTTTTTTTTTCTTTAAGTTTTTTTATTGTACAGACAATTTATTTTTTGAATAAAAATACATTTTTCTTGTTTCAAAAATATTTGAAAAAGGATGTATCAAAAACGAGGAAATGTTTTTAATTTGTAGCAGAGAAAATCTTTTAAAGAAACTCAAAGATTCATTGAATCATTTCCATTCAAATTAGAGAAAAGATTATTTTAAATTATTAAACTCAAGCCTCATTTGACATTTGACGGTTTTCATTTATATAATGTTATGCTCCCTCGGTCGATACAAACACGGAAATGGTTTTTGTCCTCAAATTACTTTGAAGCAACAAAAATGACTCTCTTAATAAATTGCATGTTGATCAACCTATAGAACAGAAGATTTCACAAGGCAAGACTACCCCGGAGGTAATAAAACATTTCATAGATGATCAGGGAAACGAGGACGTGCGATCACATTGAAGTGATCAGTATACTCCTAAAAATGCCTAGGCATATGTATAAGATTGTATGCCTGATTATACTTATGTAAATATTTCTCTAGTAATGTGTGAATCAGATTGTTCAAATAAAGAAAATAATGAAGAAGAGAGAAAGAAAAGAATTATCACAATGAATACATTAAACAAGTAATACATATTAAAAGAAATATTTTTTTACAAAACAACACACTTTTATATGTGCAGTAAAACGATCTGTTCATTGATTCCTGTATTGTCATCAGAAATGAGTATGTATGCACGATTTCAGCTTAATTGAGCATTAAGAAGTTGTTGAAAAATCAATTACAAGACAAACAGACAGATGAAGCTTATATAAAAGTGTGTAAGTAGAAAAGTTTTTAATAAATTATAAAAAAAATGAAAGGAAAACCAAGTATAGAATTTCGTATAAAAGATAGAAATGTTCAGTGCCTTTTAGATACAAGAGCTCGAGTCATTAAAGCGGATATAATTAAAGGTATTAAACGCATCTACATTAGAAAAACAAGGAAGCGTATTCATTGTTCAAATGTACCAAAATTTGTAAATTATGGAACTGTTCAATTAAAGGTGATTGTATAGAGCTGGCTTCTTCGGCTCACAAATCAATCCTCCGAATGCTTGGGCTGATCAGCATTAAGAATTTCTAGTCCTAAGGAGGACTGATTAGGGTTCTGTGATGTGCCCCTCTCTACGACACTCCGACAGCACTTTTTCTGTCTATCTCTTGACACTCGGGCTCGCATTGTGTCACCAATTGGCATTGTTGTAAAATACGCCCGTATCTCAGGCACGAGATCCGTGAGCGGCCGGTGTTATTAGTCTTTTTACTCTTCATTGTTTTCGCGACACTGGTTTAAATTTTACGTTGTAAATATGTCGCATTTTTCATATTATTAAGTTAAATAAAAAATCAAACGCTCTAACAATTTATTTAATTTATTGCGGAGTTACCGCTCGAATTTTCACAATTCCAACTCAGTAAAACAACACAACCTTTTAAAATAATATAAAATTTTACTTTTCAAATAGTAAATCTTTTGAAAAGCAAAATTTAACTTTTCTTTTTTATTTATTTTTTTAAATTCTAAAATACATATAAATATATCCAAATTTACTAAATTCGCCAATATTCAGTCCGAACCGACCCTCAATTTCTGAATAGTAATAGTTGATAATAAAAACTAAAATTGCTTTCCCCAACTCGAACAATTTTCATTTATTTCCACTGTCTTCCTTCCCATAAAAATTCTAAAAATATTTATTCTTCTATTTTGTATCAAGAAACTCAGAGTTATTTACAAAAAATTGTTTTTAATTAATCGGATTTTTGAAAAAGAAGTTTCTTTTTTCTTTAGTTGTTTTTTATTGTGCAGACAATTTGTTTATTGAATATAACAAAAAACTTTTAAAAATTCAAAAAGAATGTATCAAAACGAGGAAATGTTTTCAATTTTAAATTGATAAGGAAACTCAAAGATTCATTCAAGCATTTCTATTCAGTCAAATTCAATTTAGAGAAAAGTACAATAAAATATTTATATACAATTTCATAAATTAAACTTTTATTTAAAAAATTATTCCAAAATAGATTTATTCTTTTTTTTTAAATTATTGAACTCAAGCCTCATTTGACATTCGACGGCATTCGTTTATAAAATGTCATGCTCCCTCTGTCGACATATACGGAAATGTTTTTTTCCTCTAATTGCTTTGAAACAACAAAAAAGACTCTCTTATTCAATTGCGTGTCGAGTCAAAGTAGCCTAACCTAAATAGCCCAAGGAAATATGATATAAACAGATTATAATATTATCATTATAAAATACAAAATTCTCTCATATTTTAATTTATTTCAAATTTTCTTTTAGAATCGAATTTTAAATTATTTTAATTTTTTGTCCCGGTTTCTTTTTTTAATTTCTTTTGAAAATCTCTTGAGATTTTGTCCAAGTAAATTAATTACAAAATTATTTTATAAATATATTTTTTTATTATAATTCAAGAAATATATGAAGACCTGATATTATAAGCTCTTCAGATATCGTCGAACCTTTTTAATATAACACTTACATAACGTTTTAAATAAAGTAGATTGACTTTTACATTAACTTTCTTCTGTCTTTGAAAGTTTTTTTTACGTTAAGATATTATCAGATAAAAAAAAATAGGTCAAAGAAAATTATTTGAATAAAATAAGATTTAAAATTCAAACTTTGGATCTTCATGGGACAAAATATTTATCAGTAAAATATAATGAAATCTAACGGACAATAAAATTGGCGAAAAGATCTTCTGCTACTAATTATTTATAAATGGTTTTGTCCATTTGTAGTGACCAACAATTAAATATTTATATTTATAATTATTTTATATACTAAAATTTTATATCATTATTTATAAAAAAACATGTTTTATAATTATCGTCGGTTTTAATGACAAATAAAACTTTTTAACGTGTGATTATTTCTTTTATCTTTTTTTATTTATTCGAATTACTTTTTTTATTGGAGAAAATTTAAATTTAAATTAAAGTCCTGATCTAAAAAATGGCTTTTGATTTTTCTCCTCGAGATTAAACTTCGGAATTATACATTGAGTTTCCACCCTTACTTTAATGATGTCAGAAATAAACATATCAACAACGCGCCGACACATCTCCGCACACTTCAGCACGACAAGACGAGATCCTATCGAATTGTGGCGGTCAAACTCCTCTAATGGACCGAATATGCGGGGCACGTTTCTGCACTAGACGGCCGCCTGGGATTAATTGACTACTTGATTCAATCCCAACAATCGGCACCAAATCGATGGATCGTCGAGCGTCATCCACTCCGATCGACAGAGGCAGTTGTCACCTCTATTAAGACCGAGCCCACGGTGGCAGATCACCGTTAAATGTCATACTTTCAAGTACCCGTATTTGCTTTCTCTTATTATTTATAGACGCGGGTACAAGTCACTATTTTTTAAAGTCCCAGATAATGTTCAAAAATTACTGGGATATATTTTTCCAATAATTAAAATACTGCAGGGGTATATGTGAAATTATGTAAACATGTTCATTTACTTATTTACAGCACAATTAGTTCAATTATACAGAAACATCTTCACTGGTCAAAAGTCGTATTTACATGGTTAAGGTTGTATAAAAATGACTTAAAAATACTTGTTGATTTTGAAGCATGTTTGTGAGAAATGTTTGATGTTTTGTGTTTGAAATGTTGAATCTCTCCTACCCAGATGGGTGATTAATATTTTAATTCTTATTATTTGAGATTAATTCGATTTAAATTTCCATATCATATTTATATTTATTTTAATTTAATATATTTGCAAAATTTTTAATAATTTAAAATAATTAATGTTTAATTTTAACTTATGAAATTTGTAGTAAATATTTTCAGAGATTTTTCAGGTTCCAATTAGTTCAGATAATTGAATAAAGATCAATAATCATTTGTATGAGGCAAAATCACGAAAGTTTAGATCATATTTGTGATAAGTAATAAGTGTCAAAAGTTAAATTAGTGTTCTTAATATTGCGAAAGATTTTATAAAAATTAATTATTACTACTTTCGTTCTTTAACAGTACAAGAAGAACAGAAAGAAATCGAAAAATATCAAAATAAAAACCACAAATTAAAACGTTTTTCAAGTTAAATGAAAAAAATCAATGTAAAAACTCTTTTGTATTAAATAAGAAGTTGATTAATTTTTCGACTAATGATAGAAATACATAGACAATACAGCTGCAACGGTTCCAGACAGCTGACATAAAAAAGAAAATAAAACAAATTGAGTTGTTGCAAACCCAATATGGACTCAGAAACAATCTAATTAATTAGTTTTTTTGGTATCTAGTAAATTTAATTAATTAATGATAAATTCAATAAATATCGGAATTTAATAGATATAATTCATTGGTTTTCTTAAGTGGAAACATTTAAAAACTAACGAAATTTATTTCAATATTTTAGAAAACGTTTTGTTATAAGACCATACATTTTGAATTTAATAAGCGTAGTTCAAGAACACGCACCTTAGATCTAAAGCAATGAATTTTAAAGATATTTATAGTTTACACAAAGTGTTAAGATCAACAAGATTACTTCTAAAAAAATATTATTACCACAATTAGGTTTACTTTTACAAGAATTTCTTTTAAATTCTTTCAGCGTTGCTGATTGTTTTAAATTGATAAATTTTTGTACTAAAATCGAAATTTTAGGAACTACATTCCGGCACGTAATCTGATGGAAAACAACTGCAGATAGTACTAGAACATCGGGAAAACGCTATCGAGTGAGGCTATTATCAAGCTGAAAATATTGAGTTATGACACGAGAGATCCAACATTCATAAAAGGTCCCTACTTCTGAAATACATATTAGTACCATCTCCTGTGAAAACATTGGAGTGTGGCCAAGAATGCTAGAAAACACAAACAAAACACATAGTTATCTCAGTATCAACATCGATCCTCAATACGATCAACGAGACACTACCACAAATTATGATCGGCCAAAAAAAACTGAATCAGAGTCACACTCATCAAAAATAGACCCCTCTTGAACTGAGTCGATGATTGCAACTGTATCGTGGACAATATCTTCGTACATGCAATTATTCTGATGCTCTTGCGGATCCTAGAAGCCTCCCATTGACGCGTGGTCTGTATGATATTCGATTCCATGCAGGCGTTAGTGATTGATTTGATCATAAAATCTAAATTTAAACCATTAAAGATAGTTTCAATGTTGGACATCCATCCCCGACAATGAAAGTATATAATATAATTTTATATCCCCAGCATTTTTTTAATATCAGTTAATAACGGGAAACACTTGTTTGTCAGGATATTCAAGGTTTTATTCAGATTCAAATTATTCCATATTCTAATTTTTCTGATTCGAGCATTTGACATGAATGAGATACAAAATATCAAAATTTATTAAATAACCTCATGGTTTAACCCTGTATTTATCTTATAGTTATGGATTCCAAAATTTTCCTAAAATGTGTTTACTGGTAAATCGGTAAATAACTTTTTGATTACCAGTTAACCGGTAAATATATATATTAAAAAAAATTTAAATTTAAATTTAAGAAAATTTAAATCATATATACGTCATTTTTCAAGTAACAATAATATACTGAAAATTTTGAAATGTATTTTTTAAAAATGAATTAAATAAAAAATTTATAAAAATTATGATTTTTTAATTCTTTTCACTTCTAAAACTGTATTTAATTTTCAAATAAAAATAAATTATTTAATTAGATATCCATAAAATGTATTTTAAAAACAAAAAAACAACAAATCATTTAAGATTGTTCTTAACATAAGATCTCAAATAACATAAAGGATTTAGTGAATCATCGCCGAGGCGAGGTCTTATTTTAGTCCAGCAGCTGAAAACGCTCTTTCTAATTCTACAAAAGGGGGTTTGATTCTACTTAAAAATCTGAAATTTTTTTCTAAATAAATCCCTTTGCTGCTTGTATCTTCAAAATGTTTCATTTCTCTGTTTTTCATATTTGCGAAATTTTTCTGATTTTCAATTCTAATAAAATCTTGTTCTTCTTTGTTCTTATACTTATTATTATTATTTTACTTTTGATTTTTATGCATAACTTTTCCTTTAAAGTTATATCTTCTTCAGATATTATTTCAATATTATCTTCTTGCATTAAATTAATAGAAGATGATTTCATATCCTTGTCTTTTTTATTATTTGTCGCATCTAATTTAGTAATTATCTCTTTCATCATTTTTATAATATTTTTACGTGATATAATGATAAAATACCATTTTTTCTTATACGTTCTTCATAATCATCGAGATTGTTTAAATATAACACAATATATTGAAACACGGCATATTGAATGCTACATTGATTTATATTAATTTTTAATTCATTAAGGAGTTGATTGCTAAGGGAATGATGTTGACCTTTTAATTAGTCTTGTAGTGCTCCGAAAAAATAACATTAAATAAATTGAAAAAACTTTCAATTTTGATTTTTGTTTAGTTATACTAACAGTGTAAAAAATAGATGACAATTTTTTTTTAATTTTTGAAAGTGGATTTGTGAATGAAGAAATAAATGTTCATTTTTATTCTCACCTTGTTATTTTTTATCATAAAAAATAACACCAAAAACAACCTCATGCGAGAGCCACGAGATGGCCCGCTCAACTGCAACTCGAACCGGTTGGACCGAATCCGGTTCCAACATTCCCCTTCCAACGGACCGACATGACCGCACCAGTCAGACCGACGGTACAATTCCGCTTTACACCGTTGAAACGACAAGCCTGTCTTTCCGGGTACTAAATCCCGACACAATTAAGAGGTGCTGGTTGCCGCCACTTGGTTCGGCAGTCGGTACTACAAATCTTATATAATTTTCAAAGCAATATCGGCGCTATACAAGTCGTGTTCTCTCTGCAAAGTTTTCCCACAGTAATTTCAATGACATAAAGTGTTTATACAAGACTAGAAATAAGTTTGAATTCTGTTTCTGAAAAATAAATATTAATAGCTATTAAATATTTCAAGTATGTCATGCAAATTGCCACATCTTATTTTGACGCCTTTAAATAAGAGATAATTAAAATCAAGAAATAAAAATTTTATTAATTAATGTAATTGTAAATGCGCAATTTCAATTTTGAAAAAGCGTTTTAAAAGAGTATTATTAAAACAAAAAGGATAATAATTTTGTACAATTGTTAAAATCCAAAATCAAATTTAATATACAAAAAATTAAATGTCATAAATTGTTATTCAACACGTATCTGAAATTGACAAAATTTGTTTTTTGAAATTATTTTTGGTCATTTACCGGTAAACAGTTTACTTATAGTAAATCTGTTAAAATTGTTGATAAAGTTTTTTTGTTAATTCAGAATGTATATTCTAAATCCTTTTATAAAATTCTTGAAAACTAGGTTTCTAGAATTTTGATCTTTTAGAATTAACACAAATTATCGCAAATTCTGATCTAGGAATATTTTCAATAGTTTTTTTGCATGATGTATATAGCAAATTATTTTAAAATTGTGTCTTCTGACAATTTTGATTACTTATTATATTAACTTTCTATTGTGATCACCACATTTCAAAGAAAGGTCTCTTTTTATTTTAGAAGCACTATGACTCTAGAAAAACCCATCAAATTTTTTCAAATAAAAAATAAGTTGGCAATACAAAATTATAAAAATATAATTTAAATTATAAAATATCAAAGAAATTTAAATATTAAATTTAATATCTATTTTTAAATATTAAATATCTAAATTTAAATTGAATTTGTTTCAAATAATAAGAATTAAAATATTAATCAGCCATTTGAGTAGGAGAGACACAATTCCAAATCAACGCACAACATTCAAACACAAAACATCAAATATTTCAAACATTCCTCATAAGGGTACTTAAAAGTGTTCTAGTCTAGAACTTCTAGAATCATATTAAAATTTATTTTTAAATTATCGATTTTTATTTCTATTAGACTTATTTTTAATGTTCAGAAATATCACTAACACTTAAAATATATTTTGAACGAACATCAATACAGACAACATGCAGCAATGACTAAATAGTATTTCAGTAATAATTCACTGAAAACTATTTGGTACATGAAGAATTTGGTAAAAATTTCAACCGTCGAAAAGTTTTAATTACCTAAATTATTTTATTAGTGCGATATCTAGTTCGACAAATAGATTTATATTTCTAAATACTTTTTTAACTTCAGAAGATTAAAATAAAATAAATTAGATTGATTGGAAGACGCTGATCAATTTAGATACATGAGTTACCAAAGAAATAAGAGACCCTTTGAAAAAACTAGATCCTTGAATCTTTAAAAATCTTTTAATTTTCAAATTATCGTAATTTTATGTAGATACCGTCATGCAATTATAAGTATAAAAATAAATAAATACATACTAGTAATAGTACCATTATGACTTTTAATATTTTTATTAATATTACAAGTTTGATTGTCCTCAGAACAATCTTATTCAAAACTTTCGTACGATTGTATCCATCTAATTAATTAATGACTTTAATCTTATTATCTGAGTAAATGGAGATGACATAAATTGTTAAAATACTTATTCCAAATTTTATTTGTTAACAATTAAAATGATAATTAATTATTTAAAAAATATAAAATCAAATTTATTTACTTAAAAATTGTAAATAAAATTAATCAACTTATTTAAAATTTTACAATTATTTTAAATTAGAAATAAATTTAAGCATTATATATTTTCAAATAATAAGTATTAAAATATTAGTCAGCCATCTGGGTAGGAGATACACAATTCAAATCAACACACAACATTCAAACACAAAATATCAAACATTCAAAATATTTCTCACACATACATTGTACCAATTATAAATACATACGTTATAAATAACTACTTGTAATTTATAAGTAGATCTTTTCAATTAATATTGTTCTGGAACTCCGAATTTTCCGTTTTTTCCCATTTTGGGACCTTAAAAAGATTTTTTGATTAAATTTTCACATACCCTGTTTTATGGTTATAAGGTACCACTGCTTACTTATGTGGCACCTTATTATATTTTTTTATGTCCCTGAAATTTTATGTTTTTTTCTTCTTAGGTGCCACTTTCTTCTAAGGTGCCATCTTATTATATGTTTTTATACTTTTTAAGCACTTTTCATATACCTTCCTGTATTTCATCTTGTCAAGAATGGGCCATTTACTTTTGCCTATATCTCAGCATTTAGACCACATAGAAACTTCAAATTTTCACTGAATGATT
>MQRK01176207.1:4115-28212 GCA_001938485.1 Girardia tigrina
CAACGGATTGCCCTACAGGTGATTTATTCGTTTTTGTCGGATTTTTTAATTAACTTTTTCCTTGTTAGGGTTGCCAACTCCTCTCCGGGCGCCAGGAAGGGTGCCAAAAGAATCCCAACACCGCAGGACCGCCTCCCCACCGGCGCCCAACATACGCACCACACCACTGTCCCCACGCCTCCAACCACAATTGTTTTTCATTTGTGTTTTTTTTTGAATATATGTATTATATCATAACCTTTGTATTTTTAATTGTTCTTTCAACCGCAACATATGAATAGACCCGATGGTTTTGCAGTTCCTGTATGTCTAAAAATTAATTTTATTTGTTTATTATAAATTTCATTTAGAATTGTAATGAAGATGTTCTAGTGGTATATGCATATATCGAAAGTTCATTGAGAGACACAATTTTAGGATATTTTCCTAATAATTATGAATAAACTTTAGGATACTAAATTAGATATTAAATTGATACTTAGAACTTTAGGATAATAAATCTTAGTTACATATTTAGTCTTTTGATTTTTTTATGAATATTCGAATGTTTTTGTGTTTCGAATTTTGTACTACATTTCACTGATATATATATATATAAAATAGCAAACTCGTTAATTATACTATACATGAATTTCGACTTGTTCTTAATTTTTTCCTGTGTGTACACTTAACATGCAAAGGTCAGATAGACTCTTCAGCCCAGATTTGACTCTTTGTTATATATTAAAGGACATCTACTGTTTTCATAGTTTTCTGACATAGATCACATAATTGCTTCATTTTCGAAATTTTTGATGTTGAATGAATTATTTATAACACTCATTTTTCAGCATACTTTTGACGATTGAGGTTTTTAGTTTGAATTGGATGTAGTGAGAAAAGAGTGAACTGTGCAGAATTACTTTCAGAAAAACGGCATTTCAAAGAATTAATTATTGAATCTAATTATAGTGTAAATGTTACATTATTGAAATATGAAATCGGAGAAAATGAAAATGGAAATATTAACAACTCTGAAAATAAATATAATTTTATAGAAGAAGCTAAAAGAAATGAAAGTAAAGAATCTAAAATTGAAATTTCTTAAAATCATAGTTAAAAATCTTTACATTTATTACAGAAATATTTCTATTAACCACACAATTTTGATTTGGATGAAATCACAGGTATTGAATTTATAAGAAAATCTCTTAAAGAATATAGGAAGATGAATATATTAGATAAATGGAATATTAAAAAAATAAGTTTTTAGAATAAACACTTATTATATTTAGGATTTATATCTTATGCATGTAAGACTTGGATTTATTTTCAGATGAGAATTCAGACATTTTCGAAAATTTTATTTATAACAACAATAAACATTATTTAAAAAATTTTTCCTAATTAAATTTCTGAGGAACGATTTTTAATGTTTCTTGCACAAACCAATAATATTAAAATAATTATAAATAAAAATATGCTAATTTATTTTTTAAAATTTTAAATTGACTATTTTTTTTAATTTAAAAACTATTATGGACATAAATTACCTTCATATATTTTTTATTAATTTTTGTATTTAAATATATATATATATAATGCACACAAATGCCATTTTTGAATATTAAATTTATTCACAATAAATACGCGTTTCACCATTTCGGCATCTTCAGTGCAATGAAATAAAGTGATTAATTACTATTTATATAGTTGAAAAACTATTACATCACGCGTCTCAAAAACATGCTTTTTTTCCTTATTTGTTTAAAAAAAAGTATTTTAATGATATTAAAAAAAAATTAATATGATTAAATGAATCACCTTGTATGTTTAAGCATGGTTTATGATGCTTTATTAACAATGCTTCGGCATTAATCCTTTCATAATTTGTGTCAAAATGTAAAGACAGTGCAATGATGTTACCATTATTAACATCAAAAATCTCAAAGGTTAATGTTAAACCCCAGACTCTATGTACCAAACCTTTAATCATGTTGTTTTTTGGGTCTGAAAAACTGTTTTGAAAATTGTACAAACCGGTATCAGTTGGTTTTCGATATATTCGAGTATGATATTTATCTTTAATTCATACTTACATCTAAAAATGATAGTTTATTAGTATTTTCCATTTCAAAGGTAAATTTGATATTAGAGTGAAGACCATTTACAAACTTTAAAAAGCGTGAGGCATTATCTTCACCTTTAAATATTAGGTTGGTCGAAAAATAATGGCGGTTTTGGAGTTTTATACTTTGTTTATCTACTTTGATATGTATATAAGTTTAAATGCATTAGTGTTAGATATTATTTGAAATCTTATGCCTAGCTGTATATTCCTATAGCTATTATTAACATATTGCTGTTATTTTTTTAGAATATTTACGGTGCTAAATTAACAATGGAAGAAATTAAAATTCGAGTAATTTTCTTGTGCAAATTTAAACTGGGTCGTAAAGCAGCAGAAACGACTCGCAATATCAATAAAGCGTTTGGTAAGGAAACAGCTTCTGAGCGCACATTGCAACGATGGTTCCGAAAATTTTCTGATGGAAATGAAAACCTTGCTTTATTTTCAAGCTTTCGCCATCTAAGAACATGCATTCTTACGTTGTGAATAAATTTCGGTAACATACCGACAAAATTGTATTGATCCGAGTATCTAGATTGATCACGCACGCTTCCTCTGTAATTTTACATTTTATTTGTTGATACTATTTCTTAATAACGAAAATTTGTAATTTCTTCAAAATCGATTTTTAGCAAAATAATTAGCCAATAAGTGATAAAATGGTCATTTATCAAAGCAATAAGTATTTTATTAGTATTTTATAAAAACTTTCACGAAATTCCGTGTAAGAATCGTCATTATTCGAAATCAGTGTTAATTTAACTATTTAACGATTTGTACGGTTTTCGATCGATTTCATCGGCTTCCGAGCATCTTTCTGCGAAGGCGCTGTACTGACAAAATTGTATTGATCAGAGCTATCCAGATTGGCCACGATCAAATATATTATACACTGATGTAATAAATTTTAAAATACAAATGTTTTCTATGAAGGTAATGTCTAGAGAGAGTCGCAGATCTCTCGGGAGAAAGAAAAGAATCAAGTGTCCACAGAATAAAGAAAAAAAAGCAAAAAAACAATAAAATATGCTTCAATGGATGGTGTAGTTATATAAAAAAATAGTCATATATGCTAAATATACTAAATTATTTACATGAGACTGTTGTTAACACTTAGTATGCTTTCTAGGAAAAGCAAAAATAAAATCTAATCGCTATAATCCAAAGTATTTCGGCAATCCATATACCAGCATAATTATTCTCTGGAAATATCTAAATTTAAAAATTTATTAGGTTGTAAGCCTAATGTATTTCAATGCATTATTAAATTTATATTACCTTATATATATATAATATAAATTTATTAGAAAATTAACTCCATGGATTATATTTATATATAAGGTAATATAATGCATTGAAAAAAACACACCCTGTTCATTTTACTATAATCAATAGTGACCGAGATTTAGGACTCGACTCCAATTTCAATTATCTATGTATGTATTTTCAATCGACTACGACTTCTCAAAAAAAATTCAAAAAACGATATAAAAATAATAATAAAAACAATGTTGCCAAAATGGCTTTTGAGAATATCAAATAAAAAATAAAATACCACAACGTAAATTTTTTTTCGAAAATAACTAGATTTTTGTTCGAGATCGCATTATTTAATTCTACAAAGCTAATTTCGATTATAACGACTAAACGGTATTGTGTTCTCATTAAGTATGGTTTTATTTTTTATTTTTGCAATTAAAATTTAATTTTTGAAATTATGAATAATCATCCTTCATTATATCGATTACCCTCTACAATTCAGGAAGTTGTTTGTAGACTTCATATTTATGCATTTAGAAATTAAAATTCCATTAATTCAAATCTTCTATTAGTAAATTTGGGACAGATGTTCAAAAATCCAAGATTTACTAAAATTAATGTCAGGAGAATATATGTTCATTGTGCCTGAATGAGTCATCTAGTGATTGTAATATTCTTACAATGGTCGCCGACCATTGTCATGATACCAAATTAATTGAGGTCTTTTGAACAAAAATTGAATTATTCAATGATAAATCCATGATATATCCATAATCCATGAATGATAAATTTGTATTTTATTTGTCAAGATAAAAGAGAACGTTTATAAAGATAACTTTACTGCATTCATATGAGAGAAACTCCTTGAATTACCGAGAATAAGTGTTAAATCTGAGGAAAATATCTTGCAAATTCCGAATGTTTATGATGTCGTTTGATATCGAACTTTGGGTAACATTGCGGGATGAATTTTAGATTTCGACTGAATTAATTAATTCTGCATGGTTTGCTGTAGCTGCTTTGATATTAGGGATTATTAAAGAGACATTAACATCTGCGCCGATATTGTGTTATCCAGATTTTGAAAAATAATTTATTTTAGACACCGACGCGTCTTTTGACACAATAGGAACAGTACTGTCGGTAGAAAAATGAGAAAGGAGAACAGGTGATAGCATATGGATCGAAATCAATGTCAAAACACGAGATAGGATATTGCATCACCAGGAAAGAATTATTAGCTATCTTCCATTTTACGCAACATTTTAAGCATTACTTGTATGGGGCCCGATTCAAGTTACGGACAGACCACAAAGCGATAGAGTTTATGATGACGACGAAAAAGCCAATTACCCCACAATTTCAGAATTGGATGAATTTTTTAAGTAGTCTGGACATGAAATTAGAAGGGGAATGACACCAAAATGCGGACGCACTGTCTAGAAAGGATTGTATGGTATGTGCGCAATGTCTTATACAGCACGAGCAAGCTAAAACTGGCAAATTGAAGATGCAACTGTTAGCAATAAATGAAGATACTCTTTCAATCCCGTGGCAACAAGATAGTAAGGAAATTAGAGAAATTATTAAAGCAATAGAAGGGAAGAAACAAGATTTAAACAACATGAAGGATGTATAAGAACGGTAAATAATAAGATCTGGATACCGAAAGAATTCAGAAAGGATTGTATTTTATTTTTTCATAAAGCTCTTTGCGCCAGGCGAAGTATGCACACAATATCAGACAACGACAACAATAAATGCTGCTATAAATACCACAAGTATTCTCATCCAAAGGGCACCCAATTTTATTAGAACAATTTTATCGACAGCGTAATTTGTAAATAATCATATAACAACTACCGACAACGATAAGAACAAATTTTAAAGAACAATCTCAAAACCGATACCATCGAATTTCATATCGTTCCAAAGAATATTTTGATCGACGAGAACTTTCCTCCGGATCCAATTTGAGGAAATCATTTCGAAATGTAAATTTTAACGTGTTTTATAATTCTGAATATATGTACATTATATAATTATTGTTACCTTATTCTTCCCGATTTATTTGATTAAATAATTTGATATTTAGAATTATTTTAGTTTATAGTTAGCAGTTAGCCTTTGTCCCAATCGTTACCGTCGTTCCCCTTCTTGATATTTGAATTATAATGAATCAGTCAGACAAGCAAAGATTTTCGCGAATGATTGAAATCGAGAGTAAAGCGAGATACAGATTTGAATTAGCTGAGAACCTTCATAATCGTTATAGGATTGTAAATATCCCAGAAATAGAAAAGGAATTCGAAATACGTTATTGAGATCAATCGCAGAAATTCCACAAAACCATCACTGTGAATTTAATGTGTGTAATCAGAATGGAGAGAGTCATTGATTGCAGAAGAAATACAATTAATCAATAACCATCTACGCCACTTACCAGCTAATGATTCTAATTAATGTTGACTAATGATATTACGAATAATCTGGGTTGTGAAATTTTGTTAATTTATTTCAGCAAATTGATCTATTTTATGTTTCTATATTAAAAGAGGAATTATGAAAGAGAATATAAAATTTAATAGAGTTTTTTCTTAATTGATGATTAATATTTTCAGTCTAATTGATTATAGTGAATGAGAGAAAATCAGAGTTAGAAGATTGAATCATACTTGAATCATGCAATCAATCGTTAGAAGTTAAAAATATGACTAATGTTGATTAATAATGTATCTGATATTAACACCCATTTCAATGTTGGATACAATATCATAGTCTTATTTTAATAATGATTTTTTTAAGAATTACAAAATATCGTTTTGTCGGTCATGAGTAATTATAGTATAAAGATAATGATTTTCCCATTTTTTTATGAGCTCGATGTGTAGCTGAGTTCACCGATGTCTGAATTTATATGAAATACTCACAAATTGATTTTAGTAGAAGTCAATAATTATACAAAGAACCACGACACAAGGCATGAGTGAGGCACATTGAAGAATCACAATTAAGAGACATTTACTATTCACATTATAGTTGAATTATCTCCAACCGATACTGAGGTAGTTGAGGGCCCAGAGTCTGTCCCGACTTATCTGAATCCAAAGACCCACCACTTCCCAGTAGATCAGAGGTGGGCAACATACGGCCCGCGGGCCGGATCCGGCCCTCAGCGGAATTTTGACTAGCCCGCCAATAATTTTTGGTCGTACATAATAACGTGGCCCGTGAACTTCCTCAATCTTCTACTAATTTCTTACTTTTAGTGTAAAATTTCTATAATATGCAAATTTTAATAATTATAATAAATATAAAGTTTAGATTCTTGTTTAAATAATTTTTGTTTTCCCATTTTTTAAAATATTGTTTCTTACTATTTTATGATTCATTATTTTATCCCAACTATTTTAATTTTAGATCTTTTGTCCCTCCCTATCTAAAAACGTCTAAAATTAGTAACTTAGTAATTCTTTGTTTATTGATTATCGGATTTCAGTTAAAAATGCATTTATAATTTACAGTAAATTTTGAACCATGGATTTTATTAAGAAACGTAAAGTTGACAGCGAGTGTCGCGCATTTAACAAAGAATAGACACATAAGTACTTTTTCACATTAGTCGGTAAGAAAGCAGTATGTTTACTATGCAGTGAAACTGTTGCCGTATTAAAAGAGTACAACATTAACCGCCATTATACGACGAAGCATGCAGGCTATGGCAATACTTTATCAGTAACTGAACGGCAAAAATTGGCAACAGAACTGAAAAAAAATCTTGTAAAACAGCAAAGTGTATTCAAAAAAATCTACGTTGCCCAGCAAGCTGCTACCCATGCCAGCTTTGTGGTAGCATACAACATTGTTAAACACAGCAAATCGTTCTGTGAAGGTGAATTTATTAAAAATTGTATGGTAGATGTAGCTGATCAAGTGTGTCCAGAACAAAGAAGTTTGAAGAAGTCAGTTTGTCGAGAAGAACTGTGGTTCGCCGCATTGAAGCAATTGGTGAAGACTTTACATCCCAACTAAAACGATTTATACCTACATTTCAGCTGTTTTCCTTGGCAATGGATGAAAGCACTGATATAGATGATACTGCTCAGTTACTTATCTTTGTACGAGGCATTTCAAAATACTTTGAAATCACAGAAGAATTGCTTTCAATGGAATCAATGAAAAGCATTACTGACGGGGAAGATATTTTTTAATGTGTGGAAAATACAATGCAGACTATGCAATTGTCATGGCAGAAAATGGCTAGTGTTACAACAGATGGCTGTCCATCTATAACAGTAAAGAAAGTTGGAGTACTAAAGAGATTGGTGGACCGTGTTACAGAGGTTGATTGCTGATATTTTACATTGCATAATACACCAGGAGGTTCTATGTAAAAATGTACTTGACATTAAACATGTCGTGGATCCAGTTATAAAAATTGTTAATTTTATCAGGGCAAGAGGTCTAAATCATAGGCAGTTTATCACACTTCCTGAAAATTACGGCTCAGATCAAAATGATATTTTGTACCATTCTGCAATACGCTGGTTGAGTTTTGGGAATGTTCTGAGACGATTCTGGGTCCTTAAAACGGAAATCCTATTATATTTGGAGATGAAAGGAAATGATACGGAATATCCACAACTGAAAAAAATACGATTGGTTATCAGATCTGGCGTTTACAGTTGATCTCTTTGAACATATGAATGAATTGAGTACAAGACTTCAAGGAAAAGGCATTTTTGTTCACGAAATGTACTCAGCTGTGAAGGCATTCAGAATGAAACTAAAACTTTTTTCTCGACAGCTCAGTCAGAATATCACAACACACTTTCCAAAACTCGAAACAATAGCAACCCAGATTATGTCAACAGAAAAATACATCAATATGATATCTGCAATAGATAATGAATTTACTCGTCGTTTTTTGGACTTTCAAAAACTTGATGCAGAGTTTGATATTTTTTACATCACCGTTTACAACAGACTTTGAAAAAGAACCGGATGCTTTACAGCTGGAATTGATTGATATGCAATGTGACTCTACTCCTAAGAAGAAATTCCAATCTGAAAACATTGACAAATTTTATGCATCATTGAATGAGTCCAAGTTTTCCAACCTGAGAAAGATGGCCAAGAAACTACTTGTTCTGTTTGGATCTACATATATTTGCGAGCAAGCATATTCGAACATGAAAATTAACAAGACCAATCTACGTTCCAATTTAACAGATGTTCACGTGCAGTCATTACTGAGGATTTCTACATCCAACATTAGCCAGAGTTCAAACAACTTGTTGACAATTTTGATCGCCCACAGATGTCGCATTGACTTCAGTAGCAATTGAATACGTTGTGTTAGCTTCAATAATACTGTTTTTGGTCTCTATGTTTTAAATTTAAAACTTTAAAGTACACTTAAGGATTTGAGGATTACATTAAATATGGTTAATTGAATTTATTTTTTACATAGGTAGATGTAAAACCAGTTAAAGCAAAAATAAAAACATTTTATATATTATATATTAAATTATATACTATTATATATTATTATTATATATTATAAATTATATATTAAATATTAAGTTAAAAAAAATCAATATATCATTAAAAATAATTAACTTGAAATTATACGGTTTCTAACTACGTATAATTTCCCGTTTCTCATTCTATTCACTGTTTGTCTGATTTTCCAATCCAAGTTGTTGCTCCATACTCCTTTATCATCCAACAACATTATCAAGAGTCATAAAATTGGAAGTTTTGAAAATACAAAAAGAAATGAAGAAATACAAGACCAACTGACCAAATCAAGATCAAAAGAAATAAACTTATATATTATATAAAGACATATATCCGGAATAATTTATTTTCCCAACAACTGTCTAAAAGTATCAAATCGTTTGTACAGTTCGTTTTTAATTTAAATATTAACCGTGTTAAAATAGAACGTGTTTTTATTATTTTTGCATTGACGAAACAAGCTCACCTAACATTTCCAGTTCGGTTAGATTGTTACTACAGTAGATAAATATGCGATTAGGTATCGATCTAATGTTATATAATATATATAATGTTATATTATATCGATCTAATAATCCGGCCCGTCAAGGACTTCATTTTCCCATAGTTGGCCCTCTGAATAAAGAAGTTGCCCGTCATTGCTGTAGATAGTGGGCGAGAGAGGTGTGTCCGGTCACCTTATTATTGTTGATATAACAGAACAGATATAATACACATTGGATTGAGGTTGAACCCTTAAAAACCTCAGGCGGCTCAGTCGCCAACAGTGTCATCACACAAAGGGGTCGTGACAAATTGATGACACTGAACTAGATATCCGAAAATTAAGGGTCAATTACAAGCGACGACCATGCTTTAAGAAGGAGTTAACCTACCCTAACCATTACAAAATTTGTGATTTGCGTTTCCAAAGGTCAATCACTGTGTAATGACCAAAACTTCCCCCAATTCGAAATCGGAATAAATTTGGTGATATTAGTTCCGATACTTTATGAATTATTAATGAGTGCGAAAAAATGGAAAAAGCTAATTTTCTTTAAATTGTGTACGATTTGAGTTCGTATGATTTTTAAATAAAAATAAATCGAAAACATTACAAAAAAATTAAATGTAAATTGTTGATGATAAAAACTTGTAATTTTTATGTGTGAATGATTTTAAAAAAATATTATGTAAATTAATGTGATTTTTTATTTGTTTTAAAAAGAACAATTTTTGAAATCAAGATATGAATAATGTATGAAAAATGTCTGCTCTGGTTGTTCGTTAATTTTATCAACTTTCAATAAAAAGAAAAAGAAAAAAACGAAATTCAATATTTAATCGTTCAATAAAATGCTCTCCATTGATCTTTGTCACTCATGGATCGAGCGTAGGTGTACAGTAACATTCTATCTCTCAATTGATTCAGATATCGTAAAAAAAAAAGAAAAAGAAAAAAACGAAATTCAATATTTAATCGTTCAATAAAATGCTCTCCATTGATCTTTGTCACTCATGGATCGAGCGTAGGTGTACAGTAACATTCTATCTCTCAATTGATTCAGATATCGTAAAGGACATCACAGCGAAACTTCGAAATACGAATTCTGATTATTTATTTTTACTTACACATAGATTAGATCTATCGACCTCCTGTCACAATTGAGATAAAAACTTATTATTAAATCAGTTATGTCAAATAAAAAAAAATTTTCTTTAACTGAATAATTTGATATTCACGTACAAATTTGGTTATTTTATTTAATTTATATATATATATATATATTAATTCAATTTATCAACAAAGCAAGTAATCATTGTTTTCCTATACAAAAATTCATTAATTTTTAATTCAATTTTAATATCATTTTACCTTAAATCTATTTTTTCATTTTGATCCTTTTATTTAATTATTGCTTTTCACGAAAAAAGTTACAGAACAAAAAATATACCTAATCATCGAAAATATTGTCGATAGTAAACGTTTCTCTAATAATTCATTTTTAACATCATTGCTCCATTATTCAGTTCACTATTTTGACAAAATAAACGTTATTGAATAAAAGCGAACTGACAAATTGTTACTATTTATAAACTCACATTTATCTGTAAAATAAATACAAATTTATTATTATCAATGAATTACGATAAACAAGAAGAGAAAATGAACTTCGAGAAGTACACAATAAATTAATAAAGTTACTTTAGCTTTATTAATTATATAGTATTTTTTGCGTTGATCTGAAGCGATAATGATACTAGTTGTTCGGAAAGATAATAGAATAGGATCTTGACTATAAATTTAGGTTGCAATCGTATGATATGAATAATCGGTAGTAATATACATCAATATACCGCAATTGTTCGGCATTCAAATATTATTATTACTTATATATTATCTGTATTATTATTTATATTCGAAATTCATGCCACTTCATGTATCTTATCACGAAAAGTTCAGGATCAAATTCTGAAAACTCTTTTAAGAAATGAACCTTTTTGAATGACAATTATTGTTAATTTTATTTGTTTTAATGTATGTGCATATGAAATAATTAAAAGTACCCTAAGTTCTTGTCTATAAGCCGCGGCTTATCTAAAAAAAATCATTCTGAAATTCTAAGAAACAGTATCGGCTTATACATAAGTACGGCTTATACACAAAATATATAAATGAAAAAGTTATGCGTTTTTAAAAAAATCTTTGTCAACTAAAAATTTTTTTTAGAATATATATAATATTGAGAAACCGGTTTATACACGAGTCCGGCTTATAGACAAGAACTTAGGGTAATTGATTTTTTAAAAATAGTAAAAAGGAATTGAAACAAATTCAATAACTTAAATTAAAAAAAATTAAATAAAAAATAAATTATTAATTTCAAACTTGAACCTTGTTCAAGTGTCTTTGTTTCAAATTGACTCATGTGACTTTTTGTTTTCATAATTTCATGTTAATTTACTACCACAGTTTTGAGGGAAATTTCTCTCACCGTGTTATATGTGTTGAGAGAGGTTATTCGAATGGCCAAATTTGATAAGCTGTGAAAATAAAGAATGAAATCCATTTGATTCGATTTTTATTTCATTTTCACTTTTTATTTTCTCGTCTTAATTGTCGTTGTTGTTTATTTGTTCAATAGTGTTATTGAAAAGATGTCTGATTTTAAATCGAAAGATTTTGATATATTTATGAGTCGAAAGGTTGTTCGATTTTTGAATCGGAAAATTTATCTGATTTATAAATAAAGAATCGAAAAGTTGTTTTGATTGTTAAAACGTATCAAAAATTTTTTTGTCATATCCTTTTATTTTTTTTTGAAAGAGAAATAAAATTATGAGATCAATTAACTTCTCATGAATTTGAAAATATAAAAAAATATTTATGAACTCCTCGATAAATAATTAATACATTGGGCCCTGCACATTGAAACCGAGATTGATCATTTATTCGAAAATTAATTGCGCAAGCCCGATAACTCTGTCCGGTTCTTGTGGCAACCTGAGGGTCGGGCCGAAAAATAGACAAATAATATTAATTGAATTCGTCTTCCAAGTAGAATCGAAAGTAATAAACGAAAATAATAATTGAATGCTGTCTTTAAATTAGCTTTTTAAGTTCGATATTTATAATGTCATTGATCATTTCATTTTTTTTCAATTCGATTTGTCATAGCGACAATCTTATTACTACGAAAATTACGAAGTGAATTCAAATGATAATAATAATATCAAAGCGATAATTATGATTATAATAAATTAATAATAAATAAAATTTAATATAAATAACAAATAATAGTAATTATAAATATATTATTTTATCTATACCTACGAGTGTCATGTAAAAAATACACATTACAGTTGTGAGGAATATTTGGTGTGTGGATGTTTTTGTGTAGTGCTTGCATGTTTAAATGCTGTGTGCTGATTTGGGATTGTGTCTCTCCAAATCAGAAGGATGATCAATATTTTAATTCTTATTATCTGAACTAATTTATTTAAATTTAGATTTATATAATTATATAATATTCAAATTTTTAATTTTATTACTTTAAAATCTTTATTTTCGAACATTTCTCGATACACCCGACCATCAACTTTGACACCTTCGGCAATAAACACAAGAGGTGTTTTACCCTTTGACAAATAGATCCCGGCCCAAACCATGATTTATTTCGGCTTTTACTGGCGAGAGATGATGCGCTGCTCTAGTGGGAGGGGCTCAACTGACAAATCAGGATGGTTTTGGGAGTTAAAGCTTTGTTCGCCTTTAAACAACTTTTCATCGGTGAAGAGGATTGAGCGATGTCTTCCGGCCGCGAATATTCTTTTTAACCTTTTGCATCGATCCAGGCTTTTTTGTTTAGCATTTTAGTTCAAAAACAGCCCCTTAGCCTTTTTTTCTTGACTTTATTCCAAGGTCTTTGTGAAGGATGTTCCGGACTGATCCATCTGATATGCCCAATACTTTGTCAATCTCTATGGTCCAGTTCTTGCGGCTGTTTGAGTTTCGTTTGATTCTTCCCTTGATGCTACGCACGTTGGCTTTCGTTCTCGCCGTTCTAGGTCGTCCACTTCCAGGTCTACGCTCATTTATACCAGTTTCATTGAATCGAGAAATTATATCATGAACTGTGGTTTTTGTAACACCTAGCGATTCAGCAATTTGGCGCTCGGATTTTCTTTGTAGATGTAACTTTATAATTGCTTTCCTGTGTTCAGACATGCTAAAAAAACAAATACAATAAATTCATGTATAAATTTATTTAGAGTGACAAAAAAACAAAAATACAATGTTTAATACCAAAATACAGAAATACAATGTGAAAAAAAGTAAAATAAATTTCAAATTTAGTGGTCGGTTTTTTGGCACACTCTGTAAATGTTCTGTCAAATGTCAATTGATAATCATTTGAAAATAATTTAAATCTGAAGAGGAACAGGGGTCGCTAAAATGATACTAGGGGATCAGATCGATGTCATCGATATCTAACTACAGAAATTTTTCAGTAAATTGAACTCGAAAAAAATTCTGGTTATGATTTCGATGAAAGAATGAGACTTCGCGCAATTACGATAAGCGTACTCCATTCATAGAACATGAACTACCGAGCATAAACTCAACTGACTTCAAGCCATTCCAGATGCCATCTGAGGCCAACCATCTGTTGGAGCATCGGTACTTGTGCAACTATAACCACAGCAAGATATGGGGGAACATACCATTGGGGAACATTTGAGTATGCATGCTGCCAAATCAATAAAAATCCGCCTAAAACTATCCATCCGAACAGAGCTCATCTCTCCTCGAACCCTATCCCCGAAAAAACGATTTTGAAAAACAAAATTTTCTAAAGAAAACCGCATACGAATGACGATTTCTATCTGAATTTTCAATCCGATGACACAAAAGCAAATATTCCGAACATCACACAATTCAAACATTTACATGGTAAAAAAACATTTACAAAAGGAATTGGAACACAAAATTGACTTAGAAAAGGCGTGATAACAGAGTGTGCGCAGTATTGGTGTGGCCGCGACGATCCAGTTGCTGGATGGAAAACCTTGGGTCGGGGGCGAAGAATATTAACTAATCGCAGCAATTCTTTCTCAGATAAAGGTAGACTGATTGCAGCGCCAGACGGACTGATATGTTTCACCAATTGCCAAGCATTAAGAGCATCACAAAATTTCAGGAATCCAAGACTGCTATTCATAATAAGTAAAAGCATTTTTCTAAAAGGATCATTGCGCATTTTCAACGATAAACTCGCAAGAATTTGATGGAGATTCATTCCATAACGTAGTGGAATAGTAGATTCAGAATAAAACTGTCGTTGAAAATATCCACTGATAACTTCATCGTAATGGGCAGTGTGACAAGACGTTTTTAATGCCAGACGTTGACGTGTTTGTTCCGATAAATTACAATTAGTTGATTTAAGTTCATTTATAACCGGTAAATACATTTAGAAAAATCCTTTATTTTGCTCACAAACAATAAAAAAAATTCTCAACTCGCAGCACAAAACAAATCACGAAACAATAATTATCAAAAATCAAAAAAAATATCCGATCAAAAATTTGAATTTGACAGTGTGAAATTTTCGAGAAATGATTATCGATATAGTATATATTATATTAATCGATTGGGTTGTTTTTTTTGAGGTAAAGGAAACCAATTTTTGATTGATTTTTTTAAGTTCAATTTTTTTGCTTGATTTGATTAAACAAAATTTCAAAATCCATGAATTTTTTGACTTTAGTTTATCGATAGCAATTTAAATGAATTTTTTTTAATCTTGAAATTGAAATTCATTATTAAATAACAAAAGCCGAATTTGAGAAACGTTTCGATTATTTTGTAATTTTCCTTTGTGTTTTGTTGATGTTTTTAAAAAATAATGAACTTTTTTATCACTTATCCATAAACAATTTTTGATTATTACAATGATAAATGAATTTAATTTCATGTTGTTTTTAATCCATATTCCATTTCTTCCAAGACAATTCAGATACAGAGTTTGAATATTCTGGGATTCAGTTTAAACTCCGTGAAACAAAGCGATTGAAAATGAGAAAATATTTTTGGAAGACTATAAATAATACAAGTACTAAATATTTGATTTATTATTAAACTGACAATTATCTTTCTTATGTCTTCAATAATAAACATAATGCAATCTTTTACAATGATCCTTATTTTAAAACCTGGAGAAGAAAATAAAATTAACTGATTACAAGTTATTTTCTGAACAATTATAATTAAACAGATCTTAGCCAATGTAACATTTTTTCCGGGAAATTAAAGGTTAAATATAGGTTAATAAATTTAAGTTTAAAATTAAAAAATTGATAAGCTAAAAACTAACAAAATTTAATATATTCGGCTTTTCGAGTTAAAATTTAAGTTTGAGAAACATGCATTTTAATGATTGTATTTATTTACATTTAATTTCATTTGCATAAAATTTGATTGAATAAAACTTAATTCAATTAACTAAGATGACATATCATAACCCGCAATACCGTGATTTTGTGAATGATGTTTGACCAGATATTCCGGGAATATTGGTTAAAATAAGCCAATATCGATAATACTTAAAATTAAATATTGCAGGATTCAAAGCAATTTAAACAACATTTTTAAAGCAACAAAAAATACTTCTATCGAAACTTGCAAAAAGCATCTAGAATAGAAGCAATGAAAAAGTCAACCCTTCGTATGTTTAAAATTTAATTTTATTTGTTTATTGTTAAATTTTATTTAGAAATGTAATAAATTTTTACAAGTCTCATACCCGTATCTAGAAGGGGAACGGAGATTAAAAATTACTTCTTATATCCCGATAATTATTAATCGACACTTAGCAAATTTAAAATTTTTTAAATGTACGGAAATTTTAAAACTTTAATAAAATGTTGTTAAATTGTATTTTATTTATATAGGAAAATTGACAAAAAAATTATGTAATGATTAAGAATTAGAAAGAGTTGAAAGATATATAAAAATTATATTTCGATAAAACAAGACATAATTTAGTTATTAACATTAAAATAAAATATATTTATAAACAACAAATATATTGATTAAAATAAGTCAATAACATTGTAGTAGTTTCATAATATTATTTAACGAAATAATTAAACAACGGAAATTGATGATATATCTAAGTATTTCAATCAATATCAATTTAAATTGCAACTTTTCGGACACCTTGTATGATTCCAAAAATGGTCCTAAAAATGAATGTGCACGACGTTAGAATTTTGACGTTAAACTTTAATTGAAGTTTTGTTTTAATGTTATAATTAAATACACTTTTCTTGGTTCAATTTTTTTGGCATATTTCATTTTGACTATTTTTATTTACATAAATGACACCTGAAAAAACTTATTCCAAAGAAACCGATTTTTCAAAGGACGTTACCAGTTCCAGCTCCAAGAAACTAGAGCGCACCATTCTCAAGAAGACCATTAATCAGAGTATCAGATTATTATAAACTAGATGACGTATCCAGAACATCAAGAAAAACTAATGCCTTCATAATTTAACAACACAAAGTAATCAACAATAAGTAGCAGAAATACAGAAAGAACACTACCTATACACAGATTAAGACAGACAATTAAATCGAAATGTCAAAATTTAAAATGATAACTATTGAGCTACAGAGGTATAGAAGCACAATATGGAACATTTCACCAATCACCAACAAATCCAAGAGTTATAGGAAATATGAAACCATCAAATATTTAGACGCATCAAGTGCTTCAACATTGACAAGTCTATTAAGTGCAAAAACACCACAACTGTGAGAGCATCTCTCCAGATATTTTCTCGTCCATCTACCGGTGGTTGAATTTCTCAACTTTACAATTCGAACTCTCGTCTACTTTGATCGATTTATGACTGACACTGATCGGTTCAATTTCAAATCCGATAATTGTGTATTTTCCATTATCGTCCTTTTTATTAGAGGTGAATCCAAGACGAAATCCGTGCTCGTATTGAGTGACTTGTCTGATTGTGTAGCGAGTCGCCGAAGGAAGATTGTCCACCAGCATATGAAGGGACTACGAGTTCTCGATCCGCTTGCGGAACTTCTCGGACTCCAAATTGCTGAGAGTGATGACATCACATACGATCGAGCAAACGGTCTTCTCAAGCATCTTGATCTGATACGACGTGTTCACGATGCGGTCCCCGTGCAAGATATCGCCCAGGTTCTCCGACGAGTACACAAGGCCGTCTTTCGGCTTGCAGAATCGAAGCGAATAATAGGCGTACGGCAATTTTGTCTTTAGACTCGTCAATCTCACAGCCTTGACATCAACATTATCACCTTCTGCGAATTGGACGGGAAAAACGCCCGGGATGCAGAAATTGTGGGACACATCGATAAGTGCCAACAGAAACAAGAGAAAGAGAACTGGAATCATTTAATCAAATGACCGGTTTTCTAGAGTTATTTCTTAGAGTTTTCCGTTTGAAAAGCAGTGAAGTAAGAGGAATTCAAATAATGTTTATTTAATAAAAACAATGACAATAATTAAAAAAAATTGTTATTGCCAATATTTTAAATAAGGTTTTTAACATTTTCATAAAATGATAAGTTAATTTCTTTCATTGTTAACTAAAAAAATGATTTACATAAAAAATTAATTAATTTTTTCATTATTAATTGTTGTGGCACACAACAACAACCAACACCACATAAAACCCGGAACATCAAACACACAAACCCATAAATTTTACTCTAAACAACCCGGTACAAGTTCAGGTTATCAGAGCAAATTTCAGGGACCCTATAGAGCATTTGGTGAGCCGAAAAGTATAGACAGTATTGTTGAAAGAGAAAGATTTAAATTATCAACAAGAAATATGAATCCCACTAGAGGAAGTTTACCAATTGGTAACTATACAGAAACACCAGACTTAAAAAACAAGCCATTCAGTCAGTTTAAAAAACCACTAACTGGACCAAATGAACCAGGTATACGAAATAAACAATGGAAACAATTGTCTATCTCAAACCATCGAGTAGACCTTGATGCAATGAGATCGCTACAAGATTAAGAAAATATGAATAATTTCAGGAAAAAATCAACATTCAAATTACCTACAAGAAAAGACCCACCATTACAAAAAAGAAAAACGAAATGGAACTTAAGAAACTTTACAAACAAAATCAGAAATATATGCATAATCAGTGTAACGTTGAATGTCGTCAATGGCGATTTGTTTCGCCCAAAGCACTTTGAATTATTTGCATATATTGTTTTGCGTCGTTTTGTAACGCGTTGTTAGGAAGAGTTCAATGTGAGCGAAAAGTTAATTAAAACTTAACATTTTATGATATTATTTTCTTCTATTTGTAATTGTTCGTTTCTTCGGTTTCTCTGTCTTCTGGTTCCTGTGGTATTGGTATGTTTTCGACAGGTCCAACAGCAGTGTCAGCTATTCCTACATTGTCATTAGCATCTTCTTCATATATTGTGTCTGTTATTTGGTTTGTTTTTCCTGGTATCCACTTTCGTTTATCTCCAAGTTTTGTTGATAAATTGGCTATTTCACTTCTCAATTCTTGTTACTGATTCTCAATTACTGATTCATGTCCTTTTACTCTACTTCCTAGGTATAAATCATATCGATTGTACCAATCGTCGCAAGATACAACTTTGTTTTTATTATCTTTATGTACATATCCACAAATTTTTTTTATTTTAAAACTTAGTCTTGAATTTTTTATGAATATCTGATGTTTTATATTCGAATGTTGTATTTTGAATTTTGAATTAAATTTTTCTTCTAAATTTAATATCTGAAAAAAAGTTTTAAAAATAAAATTTTAGTTTAACTAATAAATCAAAAATGACAGAACAAGTTCTTAGAATATATAATTAATATTGGCGACGAGTTTTCGAAAATGGCAAAGATGATTTTTTTGAAAATGAAGATATGTTTGTTACAAATGAAATTGAGTTTGAATCTACAGATACTGACGATGAAGATTAAAATATTGTGAATATATGTTGTGGACAAAAAGAATAAGATTACACTCAAGTTCTGAAGAAAGTGAAGTAGAAATGACACCATGTCATTACATTTTCAGGCAAAAAGTAGGCCCAACGGGATATGTGAAACGCCATATAACTAAAGGTAAAGTTAGTACTAGTGCATCCCATAGCGGTATACCAAATACCGGACAATTAATTTAAGCCGAAATACCAGTATTACTTTCATAAAATACCGATTTTTCGGTACTAGAACTAAGAAATTAAAAGAATATTAAATTTTAATATTTCTTGAGTAAAGCAAGCTTTTCAAAAAATTCAAATAAAAGTAATAAAAAAACAATAAAATATTTTTTTGTTTTAATAAGCTTTTCTTAGTGGAACTTTCGAATAATTTTATATAAAGTAAAGTGGTGTTCATTCATTTAGAGTAAAATTTTACCTTATTTAATGTTAATTACATTTATTCATCAAATTTATTTAAGTTATAATTAATTACGCTTAATCGTAATTTCATTTGTTTCCAGTTCCAGTACAGAGTGAAATTTAAATTTACAATGTAATATTTTTAGAACCCTTTAAAATGTCCAACATAACAAAAACATTGCAAATTCCTACAAGAAAAAAATAAATCTGGTTATATTTTTTACGTGAAGAATCAGGACAGTCTGGTAAATGTAAAAAATATGGAAAAGTAATTAAGACCGCGGGTGGTTCAACTAGTGGTCTTCATACGCATTTACGAACAGCGCATAATATTGAAAAGAAGTCAACAACAATCAATTTCTGTGTCATCTACTAGTGAATCTAATCAGACCCAAAAAATGGAAAAATCAAAAATAATAATTTAGTATTGCAATCAAGATGATAATAACTTTCTCGTGTATTAAGAGACACTGCGCACATGTAATGCCATCCTGCCGTATCCACACTTCGATGTAATATTCTTTTCCTGTATTTTAACTCAGATAATTCGGGAACACATCAATTGGTCGGGATTAAATGAAATTTGCTTGGTTAGGGATTTTAGTCGAAATATTAATAAATTAAATTTTTTCAAAAACCTATTATCAAATAAAATAATTATTAGCAAATTAAAAATCAAAACCAACTCGATATTTTTTCAAAAATAATATTTTTAATTATATATTACGTAGTCAAGTATGAAATTTATATAAAAGTCAATGTTTATTGATAATATACCAATACAAACATTTATGTCATTCATCAAAGTAAGCAACCATATTATCCATGCATTTTTTCATTTCAGTAGAAACCTTTTCAGGTAATTTGAATAAAAATTTGGTTAGCGAGAATCTATAAATCCATTGAAGGACATTTTACAGCACCTTCAGAATTGAATTTTTTCCTATCAAGTTATTCAAATTTAGAAAGAAATGGTAGTCGATTGGGGTTAAATTTGATAAGTGTGGATGTTGATGCAGAATTTCTAACTCAAATTACTTAATTTTGTCACGGACATAAGTGCAGTATGTGCTTTTGCATTGTCGTAGATAAAAAGATTTCAAAAATATTTTTTTTGAAAACCAATTTTATTTTTTGCTGTGTGTTTGAACAAATGTATTTTTATAGACCGCGAAATTTAAACCATATTACATGCTATTTCTTTCAGTATTATGAAGACATATGCAATAATGTCAATTCATATTGTAGTAGTATCACATATACTGTTAGGAATGCATTCAATGTTTGACGTCTTTTTTTTAAATGTTCTTTGTTGATTTCGAATTGTGTCTCCTAATCAGATGAAAGATGGGTATTTTGATTTGGACTACCAGAAAATAAATTACTTTTATGTTTAAAGTTTATAATTTTTATTTAATATTTGAAATATTTTATTTTCTTTTAAAATAATTAACAAATGAATTTATTTAATCTAATTTTGTCATATTTTTCTCATATCATTAATATAAGGATACTGAAACTTTTCATTGATAGTGTGATGAATCTTTGGTATGTTGATGTATGTGTATTGTTTGCATGTTTAAATGATGTGTGTTGATTTGGGATTGTGTCTCTCCTAATCAGATGGATGATTAATATTTTAATTCTTATAATCTAAAACTAATTTATTCAAATTTAGATTTAATATTCAAAGTTTTAATTTATTATTATTGTAAATTTTAAATAATTTTATTAATTGTATGTCATTTTATATACAGTCGACTCCGGAAAACTCGATTTCGGATAACTCGATAAACCGCTTTACTCGATACAATCTGTGAATTCCTACTGTATATTTCTACTGTATTTGCATAACTCGATATTCAAAATAAAAAAAAACAAAAGCAGGACCAGTTGAGAAACATAATTTTCGATTTTTTATGTGAATTTATTAAATATTAAAAATACATGTAATATGTTGTGAAATTAAAAAAAATACAATTTGTTTAAGTGTTTAAAATTGTAAAATTGAAAATCTGTCTTTGTTAAATATAAATTAAATTTTCTGTAAAAGTGTGATTGTTTTTTTTTTATTTCAAGTTTGTTGGAAATCTAAAGATTTTGATTTTATCTTGAAAAGTTAATACAATAAATAATTCTTTTTTAGTTTAAAATATCCCTGCTCCTAACACTGACAGTAATGGCATCAAAATCAAGTAGCTTCATAGATTCGTTATCCAGTAAGATGATGCTGCGACAGATCAAGTGAACATTGATCGCGGACTTCTAAAATTTGTCGAGGAATCTGCATTTGCTAGAGGGAAGGAAACATTAATTACTCAGTATTTATAATGTATAAGTTGCTCATTGAAAATGTGAAGTGAATTGATTGACTAAAGGACTAATTTTATTTATCTTTATTGTTGTATTTATACTTTTATTTGTTGTTGAAGCTTAGTTTAAATTATTATTTGTTTATTATTGCTTTTTAACACTTATTACTGTACGCATCAACTTCTGTAGATATAAACATTCTGTTGTATATCATCTTGTACAGAAGAATTACTGATTTTTCTCAAAACATGGATATCGGGGAAGGGAAATGTTGCTGTTCGCTTATCTCGATATTCTCTTAACTCGATAAGTTTCGTGAGTCCCAAGCAAATCAGCACCCAAAAGCACATGTGTGTTATCAGGAGTCGACTCTATATAATAAACATTTTAAATATAATATGGAATTATGTTTTTTTACAGAAAAAAATCTAAAACAAATTTTAGTTAAAATTTAACTAAATGCCTTTTACTCTATTATAATGCTTATAAATTATGTGTGTGTATCCGTGTGTATGAAGTTTTTGTGTGTATGTGTGTGTTGTATTATTTTTACATTATATATTCATTAATTTTTATAATTCATTTTATATAGGTATTTATCTAAATGCCTACGTTACATAAGTAAATGAGAACGGGTGTAAAATCCAAATCTAAAATTAAATATCCAACGAGAAGGTAGAAAAAAAATGACAACACACTTTAATACATGTAACGTGTGTTTACAGTTAATACAGTGCGTTTCATTTAACAACAGCAAGATACGAAATTCTAACCTGAAAAAAATTGGTTGAATATAATTATCCAATAAAATAATAGTTGAAGATCTTTTAACAATAACATTTACGATAGGAATTTAAATTACACACACTCACACAAGCATATACGCACAAATACACACATATATACATACATACAAACATCAAAACACACATCACTTTAGGGTCATTTAACAATTTAAGGCTCTTTTAACAGCAGTATCTCAGAAAAATTAAAAAAAATGAATTATGAATTGGAAACCATTTCTTCGGCGTCAGACAATAATACTGATCCAGCAATGGATGTTTCTCATGACATTCATGCTAAAAAGAAACGAAAATCGTTTAAACTTTTTACTTGATATATTTCCTCATTTTTCAGAGTTTCTAAGAATGACAAAGAGAGAATTGTATCGGCGCACAATAAAGGACAAGATTATATGATCAAATGAATATTACCAAGTCAACAGCCAGGGCTGTAATCTACAAATATAAAAAATATTGTCATGCAACGGTCGGAAAGCATGGTTGTCATAAAAAAGCATTTAATATCCCCGGAGGTCGGTAAGAAAATCCTGGATTTCGTAGACGATAATCCCACCTGTTTTTTGCGAGAAATAAGATCTTTTTTGGTGCAATCAGAAAATATGACAATATGCGGAAGCACCATTTCCACATATTTAGAAGGTCAATTAATAACATTCAAAAAAGCAAAAACCTGTGTCGAAAATCGAAAATCCGAGCGAGTGAAACAATCCCGATATGAATACGCACTCAGATTTATCGAAGAAGGATGGAGGATGCATGAGTATATTCATAGATGAGGTGGGCTTCAATCTTTGGACCCAGAGATTGAATGCTAGATCCAAGAAAGGAGTTCCGGCCAATGTAATCGTTCCCACAAATCGAGGTAGAAATATTTCAATGATAATGGCCATTTAGAAATTCGGCCCAATAAATTTTAGAGTGGTACCCGGCAGCGTCAACCATGACGTGTACCAAGATTTCATTGAGGAGCTATCATCAAAGCTCCCAGATGGCAATTATTGTTTGATACACGATTGTAAGGATGTGTGAATTATTATTATTATTATGGTTGTTAATTATTATTGAGATTATTATTATAAATATATTATTATCATTATTAGATGTATGTGGAATGTATGCGTGATTATGATGTATGAAATTGAGTAACATTTTGAGTTT
>MQRK01176210.1:11273-33865 GCA_001938485.1 Girardia tigrina
AAAATGAAATAAGTTTTGTAAAAATTTTAGAGTAATGATAATATTTTAATTAAATTGAGACAAATTTTTATAAAAATTAAGTTTTAAAAATTCACAATTAAAATATCATCTTCGAAGTTAAAGAATATTGTAAAGAAGATTTTTATATATTTTATAACACTATTTAAAATAAAATTAGAATCTTTATTGTACACGGAAAGTTTTATTAAAAAAATAATTTAAAATGGAATGATTTCAAATTAAAGAAAATTATTTAGGAATTGAATTTTTTACAGGATGTATCCATTAAAATATTTCTAAAGATCTAAATTTATAAATATTGTAAAAAAAATTAATAAAACAGAAACAAAATAAGATTTATGCAAAATTGAAGAAAATAACATATATATATTTATACATCGATATTATTATTCATATTTAAAATTTTTAGATGTGGATTATGTAATCGATATATTGTTCCTCATAAATTTGTTTCAATAATGAAAATTGTAGTAGAAATAAAGTTTACAAATTTATGACTTCCAATTTTAATCACGAACCTAATATGGCGACCATAGCCAGCAACTCGGATCAGTTGATTGCGAGACCTCTACCGGAAAAATACCGGAAAGAAGACAATATTGAAACATTTATAGCAGCATGCTCAAGGTATTTTAAGGTGGCTAAAACACCAGAAAGCATACAAGAGATTTTGATAATTGGATTGCTTTCTTATGAACTTGTATCTGTCTACGAGAATGTAATCTTTCGGCGGTAACCGTTTCTGGTCGGGGAAATTCCGTGATAGCTTCGATGCGATGTGGCAGGACGGATGCCATCTTTTGATAGGTTGTGTCCCAGGAATTCAACACTGGGTTAAAAAAATGAGCATTTTGAAAGTTTCAATTTCAAATGGTTCGAATTGAGCCTCGAAAGGGTCTCTGGGAGATGTTGTTGGTGAGTCGTGATGTCTGGGAATGCCACGACAATATCGTCGATGTAGACTGCAATGTTTGACAAGCCATTGAGAACGATATCGATGTGCCGCTGGAACGTTTGTGTGACGTTTCGGAGACCAAATGGCATTCGAAGGTATTCGAATAGATCAAATGGCGTTATGATGGCTGTCTTGGCAATCGAAGTTTCCTCAACTGGGATTTGGTGATCCGCCTTTGCTAAGTCCAGGGAGGAAAAGACTTTACAATTCACGAAACGTTGAAGGATATAGGTGATGAGAGGCATCGGATACGAGTTGGGGATAATAACTCTGTTCAAACCCCTATAATCACTGCAGATGCGTAGGGAACCATCTTTCTTAGTCACAATCTGTAATGAGGTGACCCACGGGGAGCTTGAACGGCGTATGATTCCGGACTCATCAAGCTCTCTAAATTTTTTTTCTGTCAAGAATCTCCTCTCTTGCGACAATTCTCGACGTCGCTGGTGCACTGGAGCACATGGTGCTGTGACTATGACGTGATTGGAAATGCAGCTGTGGGCCCTATCAACAGGTTTAAACATGCCCATCACATTGGGAAAGTTTTTTCAATGTATTCAGTCGTATTCGAAACAAGAGAACAAACTTGAGGTGAAATCGGTGCTGTATGTGGAGTTTCCAGAATGTGACTATGGACGAGTCTTTTGTTCTTACAGTCTACCAGCAAATTAAAGTGAATGAAAAAGTCTGCTCGAAGTATCGGTTGTGTGACATCGGCAATAGTGAAAGTCCAGGTAAATTGCGATTCTAAGGTGACAAGCTGGAAAGATAGTTGCATTGTACCATACGTGTGGACAACTGATCCGTTGGCGGCTGTGAGACAGCGGTCTGAACGACTGTTTCGTAGTTGGAACGCTCCGGGTAAAACGGATATGGCTGAGCCGGTGTCGGCTATAAACGACACTGTATGGGTAGAATGATCGTTGATGGTAACGTTACACGTGAAGATGCTGCAGACTTATTTACGCCTTCTGAGTCAGCTGCGAAGACTGAAGGCGAACTTAGTTTTTTGACGGAGTGAAAGAGCAACCTGGCGCGCACCGCTTTGCCTGTTGACCGAAACGGGAGTGGTAAATACACGTGTTGTCCATTTCGAGCTTGTTTTTGTTTCCTTGCCACGTGCAGCCAGGGTGACATTTCCTGGCTTCGTTGCCGAACTTCATATGATACCAACAAAGATTGGTGTTAGAAGACCGGTTTTGGTCGGTGAACGACTGTCGGTGCTGATTGTCCTTGTGTTTGCCATGGTGGAGAGATGCTAGTTGCGTGTTAATCTCTCGAATTTGCACTTAGAGTGCTGCAATTGGATCGATAGATTCGGAGGGATTGGGGACAACTGGCGTTTAGATTGTCGGTGAGATGACCGTGATGCAGGTGGGTGAAATGGAATTCTGTGTGGCCATGACGTTGTCAGCTATTTTGGCGGCCTCATGGAGATCAGTGATTGATGTGCCGGTCAGAACAGCTTGAACCAGTGGCGGGAGAGCACGGAGAAAAAAACGTTTCAGCATCTCATTGTGGCTGCCTTTTGTAATATCAGGGTGAATGATTTCTATATCCGAGATGAGCTTTGCCAGGAATATTGATGGTTTCTGATTTCCGAGAGATTTCGACTGAAAATAGGTATTGAAAACTTCGTCTGGCGATGGTTGAAAGGATTTGAGGATGCGCCGTTTTAATTCATCAAAGTGTTGTTCGTGCGATCCTATGGTGGACGTGTGCTCCGCAATGGATTGCATCAGCTCGGAGGGTAAGGCGCACAGAACGTGGTGAAACGTTGCGGTCTGATTTGTTATTCGCTGAACCTTGAAACACATTTCAAGGATATTTAACCATCCTTTCAGTGATCCTTTTGAATCTAGGAAATAAGTCGGTGAAGCCTGCGGCAGAGAAATTGCGTTTATACTCGGATCTGGCTCTGAAGTCTGTTGCGTTCCGCCCGGCAGAGTGTGGTGTACCGTGATGTATGCCCGATCGGGCATGCAGCATGCGGACAAAGAAAGATGAGGATGTAATGGCTTGGTGCCCCACATTAACCAGACGTGATTTAGTTCTTCATCGAATAGAGCAGCTATGGTCTCGGATATTTGCGCATCAGCGGCGACTAGGAGCGTGGAGTTGTATGTTGGCCCCTGAAGTGACAGAGTAATAAATGAACTGTGGTGGGTGTATCCTGCGTTGTCCCTGTTAGTATTGGTGATAGAGTTTTGGAATTGGATCCCCCTTGTCAAATGTGCGCGTTTAATCCAATTCATATCAATATTTAAAAAAAGGAAAAAATAACCGCTTCTGACACCATTTTGTCGTGGCAGGGACTGCACGTACAGTTTGCCGATAAACAAATTGTAATAAGAAACATGAGCCGAAAATTTATTTTGTATCAAAAAATGATTATTCAAACAAGATTATTTTTTTACAAATAATATTATAAATATTATACAAATTATACGAATTAGGCATAAGAGATCATATTACAGCTAAAAATTTTATAAATTTTAAATACCAAAGACCAAAACAGTGGTACAAAAACGGTCTGGAATCAAAATAGCGGTACCAAAACTTCCTGCTCCCACAGACAGAACCGTCTCGATGCGGACTATGCAGAGCTATCTCAACTTTACGCGGATTCACTCACTGTTCTCATTTCTCACTCACTATTTTGCATTTTATCGGCATATATATGATCATAGTAAAATGATTTGATATGCTGATGGTTTATCAGCAAGGATTTACTTGCTACATATGAAGCCGTGGATAAAAATAGCAAATTTTGCAGATATTATTATATAATGCGGAAAACATTTAATAAGCCGACGTCGTTATTCCAGGACATAAATGATTTTTTTAATTACCGAAAAGACGAACAGGAGTTTATTTCTTATTTTTTAACTCACTGTGTGGAAGATCGCAAGATAAAAAATACAAATTTAGTTACAAGAAGCAAAAGCCCCGTAATATATAAAATCAGTAATTGAAAAAAATGGAAATTCAGGTTAAGGAAATCGCTTTATTAAATAAACCGAAGACTTTTGCAACAGTATTGATTGATAGTATAATTTTCAAACAGTTAGAACAATTAAACGAAATTTTGTGAAAAGAAAGGAAACAATGCAAAAACCGACACAACATCATCATTATGGTTAGTCATAACATTGAAATGATGGTAAATTTTTTGTTACAATTACAGGAAAACGTGTCACATGCAAAAAGAATGTCCCGATAATAATAACAAACTGATACGGTTATTGAGGTAATGGACACATTCGAAGAGAATGTCCTTATCTATAATGTTCTGTTTCTGATGCAAATGTACTTTTTGGGTATCAGTTCTATACCAGTCAACAGCAAGGGTCAAGTTCTAGTCAAAAGAATTGGCTTCAGAACAGATTCAGTTTACCGGTGGATGTAATTAATGATGACTTAGGAGCTGGTTCAGTGGTAGCAGAAATAGATCAACCGTTAAACTCCGAGGCTCCGTCAATTCAGGAGATGATAAGAGCCATAAAATAAAAAGTAAGAGCGTTTGGATTCCGTTTATCTGTAATAATAAGTAATTGTGTAGGTAATATTGTTTATATTGATAGTATTTTTAATAAAAATATTTATAATAACAAAAGTATTTGAGATAAAAATTTTAATATTAGTAATATTGATAATTATAATAAATAACCATCTTTGCATTATTAATTATAACAGAAAAAAATGTTAGGAAATGAAATTGTTAAAGATAATATTTTAGTTAAATTTTAAATTTCTCCCCATATTAAAACAGGTTATCAAGTATTTAGTGGAAAAGACCAAATTTAAAAGCTAAAATAGTTGGATTAAAATTAGTTTGTTTATTGAACACTGGGGTGCGTATTAATGTGTTAGATGAAAATATTGCAAACCTTTTTCACATCCTAGTAAATGAAAAGGAGTCATCCACAGTTTTTTTTGCAAATTGAAGGGTAATGGATATAGTCGGTACGTGTTATATATCAATTGTATGGAAAAATAAAAAATAACGGCAGTTGTTTTATATTGCTAAAACAGTATTTCCATCAATTATCATTGGAATAGAATTAATTAAAGCTCAAGGATTTGATTTGAGACATGAAAAATGCCACAGAGAAACTAAGATTGGGGGAAGGTACACAACTGTACAGATGCAAATAAAAATTCTAAAATGTTTTTTATGGCTGGGAAATGGGATATTTGCAAAACCATGTTGGTTAAACATCGAATTAAAACTTCAGGAGAACAAATTTTACAGAAATCTCGACGTCAAACCAGCCATTTGGAAAGTTATATTGATGAAACAATAAAAAATCTAGAACAATATGGAATAATAGAAAGGTTTTCATCTCCATGGAACACACATATGGTGTGTGGATGGAAAAAAGATAAAAAAAGATTTGATTTACAAAAGCCAGCATTTCCCATGTCTAACATTGATGAGATGCTAGATTCTTTAAGAGGGATGTACTTATTTAGTTCTATTGATCTGGGTAATGCATATTACACGGTAGAATTAGAAGAATCATTAAGGTTGAAAACAGCATTTACCAAAAAAATACCATTTCGCATTGCGGAATCTCAAGCAACTTACAATAAATATTACAATATATATACTATATATTATATAGTATATAACAAATTCCAAATATTCTTATTTAAAATTCTCTTGAAATCTTGTTTTAATATTCAGGTTTAGTAGAAATTTTGATTGTTAATAAATAATTGTATTCAGTTTATTTTTTAATGGATAAATCTTACAAAATAATTCATTTATGTTCATGTTCAAATGGATAGAAAAGGATTTTATTTATGTTATGTTATTAGTTGGAAGATTAGTAAATATTCAGATGCTACAAATATTCACAATTAACTCTTTAGTGCATTGAGATGGGCCGTATATATTTTATTACAGAAAGTCCGCATGATTGCATTTCGCAGAATTGTCTCTATCTGTCTCTTTAAAGCACTGGTATAACTAAACAACATTTGATAAATCAAGTACTGGACCTGGATGTGAATTATAGATTTTGTAATAACCTGAAACTATTTAATTGATAAAGGAATTGCGCTTTCAAGGGTTAAATATGTATTAGGTAGATATGATATAAATTCTATAGATATGACACTTGTTTTTTTTCTTTTGTTACTATATATTCTACAGTTGTTTAATATTATTATTGTTAAACTGGTATCTATATAATTTTGATATAAAGTATGCATAACATTGTGGATTAAGTATTATTTTCTGAAATTATAAATAAAATGATTAATAATTATTTTAGTTTATTAATCCATTTTGCTATATATATTCAAGCAATGAGACAGAAGAGCAGAATAAATTTTGTAGATTTTAACGTATATAAACTTATTGTTGAGATGGTTATATAATTGTTTAAAGCTCTGAGATAATATTTAATATTTAGAAAAATTAAAGGTCAAATTACTACGTTAAATACAAATTAATTAAACTCATGTGACCCATTATGATAATCAAAATATTATCATAATTTCGAGACTGGTAATTATTCACACTTATAATTCGAGTTTTTCTAATATTATATAGACATATAATTAAAAGCTATTAATAATAATAATGCAACGTGGTAATATTTTATATTATAGTTATTTTTAAAAATCCAAATTCGTAAAACATGTGGCTGTGATTCATCATTCGCCCAAATACAAGATTCGAGGATTAATATTAAAATTGAAAAAGATTTTTGTTAAAGCAAATTAATGCAAAATGTGATCAATATATTGCCACACATCTCCACCTAATAGTTGTAACCATTATTCGATAAAGGATTACACTGTACATTTATAACAAGTGCCTCTTTTCAAACTTCATCCGATATTTCAATTTTCTTATGTCCTGCTTGGGTTATGTTTTAAGTTGTAAATGTGTACTTGATGAACACTTTGTTTGACATCGGATGCTCTATATTCTTAAGTAAGATAAAACCAACTATGCTGTACGAATGAATGTTAAAAAAAATCTCTAATGATAATATTTAATATATTTTTTCTGTTGGTTAATAACAAAAAGATCAAGCAACCGAAATCATGAATTATATTAGCTAAAAAATAATTTTCTTGTGTATGTTCCTCGTATCTAGTGATAGTATGATTGACCATTGAAGAATCATTCAATTAAGAATTTCAATCATATTAAAACAAATATCTGTGCTTTTCATATTTTTTAAATATCATTTTTAAATTTCTGGAGGAAATATTTTATTTAGATTATCAAAAATTTATTTAATTTATATTTTTAGAAAATTTCAATGAATAAAGTCATTTTTGTGTTTTTCAATAACCCATACAGAGTATAAGTAAGAAGCTCAAATACCACACACAGATGAACATGATGGTTGAAGTAGGATTTTAATTTCACTGAAAAATAATCATTTACTTGAACAATATTTAATACAAAAGGAAGTGATTCAAAAAGGCTTGTTGAATAATTCTTTATAATATACTTATAAGTGTTAGGAAGAATATTAGTATTATTAAATTATTATTCAAAATTATAATCATTCAAATAAATATTAATTTATATAAAATTATTTAAATGTGGTTCCAATTATTTCATCATTAATTCTCGCATTTTTTATGTATTTGTTTTAATTAGTAAATTTATTTTTTGGGAAACGAAGTTATTGTGCAATTCTTATTAAAAACTAACAATAAGAATACAATGAATCTTGTTAAATAAATAATTTAAATAAATAACATTCGTTTGATCAAAATTATGTAAAAATGATTTTATATGGCATTGTCTTTTTTCATGAAATAATCTATAATTACCTCAAATTGTCCTATGAAAAGTGGTTGTCCAGTATGTAGCTCTGCCATTATGCACCCAAGTGACCACATATCTATTGCGTGGGAATAGTCAAGGTTGAGAATAATTTCTGGTGATCTGTAATCATTTAAAGTCAGAGTAACAGTCATATAAAAGTTACAACCTATAAAATCTTGACTGAATATAGTAATATATCCGACGATTGGCGTGGCAAGAACTGCCAAAATCAACAACTTTAATTGCTGATCTTCTCGGATGAAGTAAAAGGATGTTTTCGGGCTTCAAATCACAATGAATAATTTGCACTTGAGGTTTGGATAAGAATACCAAGGCTTGACATATTTGTTGAGCGAACTTCCGAGTGAGATTTAGGGACACTCCACGAAAATTTGTGTTTTTCAATAACTCATACAGAGTATAAGTAAGAAGCTCAAATACCAGGCACAGATGACCGCGATGGTTGAAGTAGGATTTTAATTTCACTAAAAAATAACCATTTATTTGAGCAATATTTAATACAAAAGGAAGTGATTCAAAAAGGCTTGTTGAATAATTCTTTATAATATACTTATAAGAATACAAATGATAATATAATAAAAACTAAAAATATCATTGTTGAACCATCTGAGTAACTAATAATTTTTACATAAAAACGAATGTTTTCTATATGTAAGTGAACAATGGTGTAAGAGTGATAAAATCGAGAAATCTAAATCACAAGAATATGAGTTTTGAATATGTTTTGTATGTTGAATAAGGATACTGGACAATGGTTTGAAATGCACTTACCGTTTTAGCAATGTTTTTAGTAAGCGAGTTCCCATTTTTTTTGATCTTTAACGAATGATAACAATCATTAATCTAAATAAACATAATGTAAACCGACACAACTAGATAATTTTACACGTATACTTTAGTTTAAAAATTATTAACAAATCCAACCTTGCAATAAATTAAATTTTATAGGCCAAATTAAAAACTCAATAAGTTAGATCTTTACAAATGAAGATTAATACTTAAACACGAGAAAATCTTGGGAATATACAAGTATACATTGATTATAATTCGGAAAACTTCGTATGAAAAACCTAGTATTACTAATTATTCAAGTTTGAAATTAATATTATTTAAGAGTGATTACTTATTATAATAAGTAAATTATAAGTGTAATAAATAGTAAATCATGAATTGATAAATGCTTTGCTAAGATTGGTTTTCTTTGAACACTAGTAAATACGGAGGTCTTTATGAACATTATTGCACCCAAATGTTGTTCAATTACTATTTTATTCATTGTTCTTTTCTCTGCTTGCTTTCTTTGTAAAGGACATTAAAAACATTAGCAATATGATTTATCCTAAAATGTGGGCGGATATGTATAATTTCATTCTTAGCTGGGCTTTAAGGAATTTAAGTTTGTAAAGTATTTATGTAGTTTCTTGTAACCGTGACTATTAGTAGTATTTATTCTATTGGCGATATTAGACATTTCAGAATCTGAATTCATATTTAATACTATCAATTTAACAATATCAAATCTTAATTAATGTTTGGTTTTTGAGAAATATTTAATATTTTAAATTCGAGCTATTAAATAAATTATCTGGTAAATTTGAAAAATTTTACTTAATCTTAATTGTTACAATATTCATAAAATTATTCTTTAGAATCCTGAGAAAACAGTTCTTTACTTTTATCTGGTATTATATACAGGGTTTTTCGATCTATTTTCCAATACTTTCAATCATTTTCCAATCTTCGCCATATAATATAGATTATTTACAATTATCCCAAACTTTAATGAAAAAACATTTTTTAACTTTTCGAATATTAAATTATTATACTATTAATATTAATAATAATATTAATATTGATGATAATATTACTATTAAAAATAATATTAATAATAATAACTCATTACAAAATAAATATTAGAAAACTTTATATTTTATTTAATAGAAAAAAATTAATTTATACTAAAATCTTTATTGATTCTTTTATTAAATTATTTAATGCAATTTTTAATTAAATTATGCTGCACTTTACATTTTGATTGCAAATTAATATAAACAGTAAATATTTAACTGAAAATAATTGAAATTAATTACGTCTTCAAATATTTAAGTGTCGCTAAGTCTCAAACTAAACATTCTTTATATTTATGTTCCATGTTAAATAATAATAGACTGTTCACTTCATATCTTAACTGAAATATTTATTGTAATAATGATTTATTAAACTTTACATTCAAAAACATGTTCGATAATCTTTATGTCTAAAAATATTTGGAATTTTTCTACCAATAAATATTTGAAGTTTAAAAAAGAATATTTATATATATAAAGAATATTATCTGACTTATTATTATCATTTCACAATTTCTCAAACTATAATTTTACAAATTTAATTTACAATTCCATTTTTTTAAAATTCAATAATTTTTAATATTTATAATTTTTCTTACTATTGACATACTAAAAAAGACCCGTCATATATGACAGGTAAGCTTTGCTTTCATCTATGAAAGTTTCTGCTTTAATTTTTAAATCGTAATTTTTATAATTTATTATTTATTGTTTCGAATTCCGTGTTGATTTAACAGTCAGTCTATTAAGTCGGCTCTCGGCGCCTTTCTGCGAAGACGCTGTACAGATAGAAGTGTCTTGATGCGGACTATGCAGATTTACCTTTACTTTACGCGGATTCAATCCCTGTTCCTCCATTTTACATTTTATCTGCATATATATGATCATAGTAAAGTTTGAGCTTGACCGACAAACCGTAAATTTTGCAAATTTAACATAAATTGATTTTTAGAAATATAATTAGTAAATGAGTGATGGAAATCGCCATTCATCAAATAAATTAGTATTTTATTAGTGTTTTCATAAAAATTATAATCATAGTGTGCCTTGAGCGTTACAGACACACATAGACAGTAAAAATTAAAAAAAAATTTGTATTAATTTTATTTTTGAAAAATATTTTATTAAGGTTATCAATAGAGCTTTCATTACTTAAATTTTCACCGTTAAACTTTTTTAGATTTGCATTATTAATGAAAACCTTATTTATAAATGAAATGTTGATATTATTTATTAATACTGAAAATTTGTAATTTATACTAAATATATATACTATATTGCAAATTTAATATAAATTGATTTTTAGCAATATAATTAGTAAATAAGTGATGAAAATCGTAATTTATCAAATAAATTAGTATTTTGTTAGTATTTTGTTAGTATTTTCATAAAAAGTTTCACGAAATTCCTTGTATAAAATCATCAAAATCGTCATTATTTTAAATCGGTGTTAATTTAACCATTTAACGACTTGTACGGTTTTCGATCGATTTCATCGCCTTCCGGGCATCTTTGGGCAAAGTAACTGTACCGACAAAATTGTATTGATGCGGTCTATTCAGATTGGCCACGTCCTTAAATGGATTCACTCGGGTTCCTCCACAATTTCACATTGAAAAACGTGACCGACAAACAAAAAAACAAACTTTTTAGAAAAATATTATATATATTTTCAATATTTCCTCGATTTACAATTTTACAATTTATAACTTTAAAGCATTTATAATTTAATATTTTCTTGATTTACAATTTTTACAATTTTTGAATTGTATTACATTTACGATTTTCAAATTTCTTAATTTTACAATTTTTACAAATTTACTCATTTTCATAATTTACTACTTGAACAAATTGTAATGTTAAAAAATTTATTTGAGACACCTAACAATTAGCATCATCTTATTGTTTATATCCTTTAAATACTTTATGCGACTAATCAAAGAACACATTACTCCAATCAATGTGTATAAATGATATTTACCATTTGCAGCTAATCAGAAATAATAGTTATTCATTTAATCTATTTTGAAATAATTATAATCTTTTCATGTTTAGCTGATATAGATTTAAACTGAAAATGAAAAGTTACCAATTAGGAGGGTAATTAAATATAAAAATAATTTTCATCCAAGAATGGTACATTTTTGTTTCAAGACAAGAAAAGAATGATTGTAAATGAAGATTCAAAATCAGTTCCAGTTCCAGATGAATCGTTTAATTACACTGAACAACAAAATTTTTGTGTTCGTAAAATAACTATTATTTTCTGTCAACTTATATGTCCAAATGATTGACAATAATATTCTTTTCGAAAAAAGTTTTTTTTGTGGGTCAGTACATTGATAGTTTAGAACAGATATTATATAACAATAAAGGGATTTAGATTCGCATATAGACTTTCAACCTTGTCCATACAATACACTGTATAAGTATAAATACGGTGATAAAACTTAAAAATTGCATGTTCATTTAGACTGACGATTGTAGACTAATTGACTGTCACGGACAAGATCCTAAATATAGTCTCCTATCATATTCTCGTTCAGACAGCTTGGGGAAGAATTATTCAAGGTGTTTTACAGCTGCCGACTCTTTATCAAGAACTGTGACAAATTGTTTTATTAGTCCCAGCTTTATGTGTAAGAGTGGCATCAGAACCTTCTTAGGATCCACCAGAAGTTCCCACTTGGAGTTGTTACTCCCCATTTTAAACTCGTTCCTCTCTGGCCAATGTAGACAATGGTAGTGTTCCTTTGTGTCACAGCTGTCCCAAAAACAAAGGTAGCATGGGAACTTGGTAAAACCACTTTGAAAACCCATTAAGAACGCTACCATTTTAAAATCACCAATGACCTCTCAATCGCACTGTTCATCGTTCAGTCCCTGTAGCAGCGATTTACTTGGAAATAATCTAAATTGATTCGTTCAAAGAATTAACAGAAATTAATCGAATTACTTCTTCGATTCGACGGCTTTTATAAGACTTTGTAATTCGTGCTCGAAAGACTTCTTGAGATTGTCACTGATTTCGTGGTCGGCACAACTAACTTTATTGTCATGGTCTTTCAATTCGATGTTTTTTTAACGATGTAAATTACGGGACATGTAAAATATTTAAAATTTTCGCTGATTGTGTCGCTACGTTTTGATACGTTAAAAAAATATTTTAACATTCCGTTGGGGAAAGAAATGTTTATCAAATTATGAGCAAACTATCGAATAAATGACATTAAGAAAAATTTGTGATCAAATTGTTTTAATGGATTATTTTTGCTGAGAAGTTGTTGGCGGAAGTTAAATGTTAATTATCGGAAAATAAATGGGACGTGATTGAATTTGTGATTAGTGGTTTTGTTTTTGTTTATAATCGATCATTGGTAATTATGAGTTTGAAAGCGATCAGTTGTTTAAATGAAATAAATGGAATGTCAAAATGTTGGAGAAATTCAAAATTTGTTTATTGAGAAATTGAAATTATACGTGATAAATAAACATTGTGGAATTTGTGGTTTTAATAACTTTGTTGAAAAGTATGTTGCAAGACAAAAAAATTGTTTCTCGTATTTGAGCATCTAAATATGGATCTGCGGCGGTATCTCGACAATCTGGAGTCCAATGTGGACGCAATATTTTTAGAATGTTTTGTTTATCAAATTCTCCAGGAACTATTGTTTTGTCACTTACCCCGGATCATTCATAGAGATCTTAAACCACAAAATCTGTTGGTTGATTCAATTGGCACAATTGTAAAATTGGCAGACTTCTATCTCGTTAAGACCTTTGGTGTATCGGTGAAGGCTCTTATGCACGACTTCGTGACATTGTGGTATCGGACACTCAATATCTAAATGGGGTCCAAGCGATACTCTTGCGCGGTCGATGAGTCGAATAGCGATGATTGCAAATCAGAAATCGAAGCTTTTAAATTTGAAAATCTGAAGCCAGAAAAAGATAAAATTACGGTTGAATACAAGTTGAAAATAGAGAATCTGAGAAGAGAAATCAATATAATGTCAATATAATGTCCGCCAGGTTCAAGAGCATCAATCAATTGAGCGTTCTGATAGAGCCAATATATTCGTCGATCCTGGAAATGCGGTACTGGCTGAGGAAAGCGACTGCCGACAACAACCAATCGAATGGTCGAATAAAAGGTTCGAGTGAGATACCGTTGCATTTTTTCCCACGACCCGCATACCCCCCATCTTCACCATTGCGCGACTACCACGCCACGCTCGCTCTCGTACCAACAGCTACTTTCAAAAGGAGAGCAGATAAAAACTGAAAAAAAGAACAAGAATTTGTAGACAGTCTCTGATACAGAGAATTTGCGAAGATTGTCAAATAACCTCATCAAATTGTCTCGGTAGTCTCGTAGATAACTTTGGTTTTTGCATATGAATTAACCACGTCAATAACTGTTTAGACTGTGTGTTAGTTTCCATAAAGAATGTTCGACCTGTAGTTGAGAACATTAAGTTTGAAGAAAGCAAAATGAAGTATTCTCAATTAATTACTTTGTTCCTGTCAGCTAGATACCAAAAAAGGATCAATGAATCAAATTTGACCTTGTTCTGTCACTGTAAACAAGGTCACTTGAAAATTAGTTACCCGTGTTACGTTGTAACTCCAAGTTCTAAAAGACTTATAACTTGCATTTATGGCAGCCATGTTGTCGGTTCATTTAATTCATTTCCAGTGCCGATGAGAGTCCTTCAAGAAAGCTGATTGTCAGTAGTTTTCAGTAAATCTAACGCACTGCATCGAGACTGGTGGTCAATCAACCTATTTTATGTGTGGCAATGTTCATGTTAACGTCGGTTTAGAAACAGTAATTGAAGAATATGAAAATTTTTGTTACTTTGTCTGACTAACAACATCAATTTTTAATTTTTAGAAATTCTATATTTATAATTTTATATTTACTTTCATTTTTACAAAATTGATTTTAATTTTTGTGAAATCGATTTTTATGTTGTTTAAATAGATTTTTTGTTAAAGCAGGTTAACAAGCACTCTTTATTTCCAGGCGTACTGACAAGAGCGAATCCAGGGGACAAACCTTGAGGTGGGTAATTTTTTATGAATAAAATTAATAAAATTATAAGAGTCCGATTAAAGTATTTATTATCACTTTAAAGATAATTGACCAACAGACAGAAAGAAATTTTAAAAAACGCGTGTTTTGAATTGTACAGACCTGAAAAGGAGACATTTTTGGGAATTGAGAAAATTGAAATTTTTTACAATAGTTCACTTTAGCTAGGGAAGTAAAAAACAGCAGACTTTTTAGAACGAATATCAAACGAAAAATTTCTGGCACTATTCGTAAAACAGCAAACATTCCAGTTTAATAAAAAAACGCTAACTCCTGACATAAGAGAAAGAGATAGTTCCACGGTAACTGGTATGGATGTGTTAATACTTTAATGATGTTATCGAATCGATATAAAATATGTACCATAAAATTCATAGATTAACTTGAAATTTAAGTGAGAGATTATAACACCCTAATATATAAATAAGCATAGAACAGTGTAGTGGAATTGAGAGCTTTTACTTAAGTAAGAGTAAACGTTTGGTATGAAATCTTGGTGTATTTTTTATAATCCCTAAACAGAATAATTTCCGTAGAATATTGCCCTATAGCTCATTAGATTATTGAACTCTTAAGAAAGTTTTAATTAAACAATAAAACGTTGGGAACTAATAAAATTTGAGTTTTCTTTGTCAAAGCATTCAATCTCGCTACACTGTTCTATGTTTAAATTTGATATTCTTAGGGTGAGGTAATTACCCCCCATGGATCCGCCATTGGGTAGTGATCTAACGAATCAACAATCTATTTGTACTTAAATTGAAATTAAATATGCTTTACTTATTTTATTTTTTATAATTACATATTTTCTCTTAGCATAGTCTTTTCTAACTGGAGGACCACTATACACTAATCAATATCCCTTATACCTACATATAATTAAAAAAATTAAAGAAATTATTTGGCATAATAACAGAGATGATTTAATTATTTTTTGTATGGATAATTATTTGAAGAATATTCATTTTAATAAAAGAATCAGAACATCAGAAATTATCTATCCAAAAAAATACTATTAGTCCTGAATTTTGGAAAAACGATTTCAGATATTTTGGTCCTTTCACTTAAATGATACATTAACGAGATGTATTAGCCCCTTATTGCATGATTTTTTTCTATTTTAATAAAAAAATATATAATATAGGAAAAGAGAAATAGAGATTTATTTTTTAATTTTAAATAAATGATTTTTTCGTGTAGAAAATCCAAAAACACATTTTGGTCTATATATGACACGTTATGCAGTTATGGTAATAAAATAATGAAAAATTATTTTGGATCATATATGATCCACTATGCGGTAAGGTTTTAATTATATAATAATTCATACAAAAGGAATTCCATCATTCTTATAGAAATTCAAATTAATCTCATCAATGTACTATTTCATTATAATACTATAAGCGATATTGACTTTATATTGACATTGTAATTATTATTATTATTATTATTTATAAAATCCACCATTGTTTTCCAGTTTCTGGAGCGAGAGTATAATGAGTGGTCCTTAATGAGTGAGAAAATTAAATGGTAAGAAAATATATAAACATAAATAAATCTTATTTATTTTTAAAATAAATACAAATATATAATTGATTAGGTAGATCACTGCAATTTTCATTTGTGTGAAATTGAATTGTAAAAAGCATATATCTAAAAATAAAATAAAAAAACAATTTTAGCTTTTAATAATTTCATTAAAAGTGCATTTAAAATGAAAATCCCATGTTATCATATGGGCTATGCATAATTTTAGGTGACACTTAAAAATAGTATTGATCAGTGTAATCTACTGAAATATTATTGCTTTTGTGTTTGCCACAATTGCAAAGTGCTTTAAGAAACAAAAACGTGTTTAACTTATATTAAACCTTTACATTTACATGTTAATATATTTTACTAATTGCATAAATATACCTCCAAAATGTTTGTATATTTCATTTAACATTAAGCATGCCTTTAACTAAGGATAATTGGTAAACGTTAAAGACAATGCTATATGAAAGATCTTTGTTGATATATACGGGTGATCTGAATAAATGGACCTTATTTAACATAAAGAAACCAAAAAGACATTTACAAAGATAACTTCAAGAACCTTCTGTATATTAATTGTAACCATATTTCATAACAAATTCACAATAAAAATTATAATACATTTTTCCTTTTATCTCATAATATTTTTAAAATTTATAATCATCATTCATCAATAATTATTATACAGAAATGACACTGATACTAGACACTTTCTCAATGAAATGACAGTTAACAGAGCACAAAATATAAATAATTTAAAATACATATTATTCATTTTTTTGTTTTTATTTTTAATTAATGAATATGTGAGGAATATTTTAAATTGAGTATGGATGTTGTGTGTTTTTCGAGTGTGCTTAAATTGGAATGATGATTCTCATACCCAGTTTAGAAATTTGTGCTTTATTGTATTTGCGATAACTGATTATTCGAATAGAATCTACATTTTTAACCCTACAATACGCAATTTTTTTAATTATCATAACAAAATATGTTTATGGGGAAAATGGAACTGTCATTTTTGTTGACAAAATATATTGCATCTATGACTTTATGGGCAGTTATCATTCCATAGACAATGTTTTTGGTTCACAGTATGTAAACACTCAAAGAATATCACGTGATTAAAAGATATTGAGGTAAAATATGGTTGATTCAAATATGAATCACGGCGCATTGTAGGGTTAACATTAATGAAAATTTAATAATCTGATAAAATTTAAATGTAAAAAGAAAAAAATACAGGGTAATTTATAATATAAGCAGTGTTGAGCTAGCAGTGAGCTCGTTGGGCTCGCTCTAGCCCAGTGTTAAACTTTTCAAAAATTTGCAAGCCTATTGTAAATTATCAAATTTTGAAAAAAAGTTTTAAAATATTTTTAGTATTTTAATATTAATCAACATTTTTTTATTTTGTAATTTTCAAATATTTATTACAATATTTATTATTCTTAAGAGACATGAAATAAAACAGTTAAACTTGTTGTCCTTTTTCGGTAAAGAAAAAATACAGAAACCCTAAACTGGTTCTGCTACTGCTGCTACGACGGGTGCTATGACTTCTGCTCATATAACTAATAAAAAGATCAGAAATCACAATCTGATTTTTATGGAGACGGTTTTGATTTCGGAAAACACCGAAAAAGGAAACGAAGGTAAAGATGAAGATAATGTATTGCCAGATTGTTCAAACAGCAAACAAATGATTATTTTTTCGTTTCTTTTAAATTAAAAACAATAAAAAAATAATTTAGTTTTTTTTAACCTTTTGCAGTTGTATGTCGAGCTATACTCGACATTGTGATTTACCAGTTGCGGTTTTATGTCGAGTAAATCTCGAGATGATATTTACAGCAATCCTATTCACTTGTAATGTCGAGTTAGACTCTCCCTATGATAAAATATATGCAGCTCATAGGGTGCTGCAGTGCAGTTGCTGTTTCTGTGAGTGTGTGTGTATGCAGTGTGCAGTAATAGAAAAGTGAAAGGAGGGCGCCGAGAGACTTTTTATTATTGTAAAACTTGTCCAAGATGCAATCCGGCATTGCATCCTGGTGACTGTTTTGAGAGATATCATAAATTGAAAATTTACAAAACTTACTAGCATTACAATGTACATGTACATTTTGGAGACTCCAAAGTACAGTATTTTACAGTTTTTTTGTGAACGTGTACAGTTTGTAACATTTCTTTTTGTAACAAAATCACTTTGCACATTTAGACTAGGTTTAAGAAACTTTATCAAGAGTGCTTCAGTAATTGTCCTTTCATAATTGTGATCAAAGTTACTAATCAAAATTATTAATTAATGATTTTCGGGTTTTGATTAGTAACTTTGATCACAATTATGAAAGGACAATTACTGAAGCACTCTTGATAAAGTTTCTTAAACCTAGTCTAAATGTGCAAAGTGATTCGTCCAATCATATTAGAGTATTTTGACGTAACACACTGTGACGTAATGGTCATCTTTCTATATAAACAATAACTTTCTAATTAAATATATATATATATATATGTGTGTGTTAATTTATTGTTTAAAATCAATCTTTTATTTCAAATTCTAAAAGATCAATGGAATAAAAATGCTCTAATTGTTGAATCCTGAAACAAAATCTAAATAAAATAAAAATGTCTGAAAGTGAATCAATATATTGAGTCTTTAAAGTTAGAATATCTGAGTATTCAACAAAAATTAAAAGAGAACATTCCAAAACAATGTAGAGTACATATTACTTCTAGCAAGACCGGGATTATTAACGATGAAAAATATTTCGATTAAAATCTCAAATGGCAATTAGGTTCGTTCAAAAGTTTTCTGTGTGAAATTTGCAAATTTTAGTTAGAATTTTCATGACAAATATAAAATATTTTAGGTCGAAATTTAAGTAAAAATACTGGTTTTGTCCAATTCAAATTTAAAAATTGAAGCATAAAACTACGTCAGACTTTCGTTCGATACATTTTAGTACATGATTCCATTATGTTCACAAGTTTTGTAGAACATTTAATTTCAAACTTCATAATCAAGAGAATTTTTGAAGATCTTTTTACAGAAGAAGAATTTAGAAGAATTTTTTTAAATATAAAAAATTTGTTTGAATGAAATATTGAAAAGCGGAATCACCGTATATTTTTTTAAAATAAATTGATTAAAATATGTATTTTAATTTTTTGTAATTTGACAATGTCAAAACTATCTAAAGATCTTAACATCACTCCGATTCCCAATAACAACGACTTGAAGATTTCAAGCGAATGCATTTTTGTATTATGTGCCTCAACCATCTCGGATTCGGATCGATAATAAACGATACTTGAACTCGATCTGTTGCGAGAAAACGATGCTGCCACTATATATATGGCTCAATATGCAGAATGGAGATCAGGTTCGAGTTGAAAAAGAAAGAGAAAGAGAAACGGTCCTTGTAAGGTCCATAATTATTGATTTCTCAAAAAATACGAAACAATTATCGTATTAATTTATTATTATAAAAACATGACTATGTTGCGTTTTTATCAAAAAATCTGTTTTTTACATACTTGTGTGGTTCGATAAGGCAATGTAAAGAGAATCTCTTGATTAATAAAGCAATTTATGGTATGTTTTTTTATGTTATATTTTTTATCGTTCAATTTCAGTAATATGATTATGTCACATTTCATAACACAATGTTAAATAAATGTGAATATAACTTTTAATAACCCTGAAATTGAATTGACATTATTAGAATAAACGATAATAACAGTAAAATATCTACCAATATAATTTGCACCCCATTCTTGAGCTAACTCATCGTTTTCCTGGAATTTACCAATCTCCTTTAGAAGACTAATTTCTATGTAAGCTTGCTCGACAAAATTGCGTTTGTTTTTTATTATTTTAATTGCTACAAAATCACCAGATTTGAGATCTTTGGCACGAACAACCTTAATAAATGTTTAAATTCAATTTGAGACTATTATTTTTGTAAAATTCAAAATATAAATATTTTAAAATTAAAATAAAAACTAAAAGTAAATAACAGATTTTAATTAAAACTTACTTACAAAAGGAAATTTGTAACTCTCCAGAACGGAATGGCTACATATTTTGCACGAAATGAAATTATCTATATATATGTTATTCATAGTAAAGGAATTTTTCCTACACTTCCCAATTAATATTCCCAGTTATATTGTAGTGAAGTTTTAAAAAAGACGGGTTTTTGAATTTCTCGGAACAAAACACATTGACTTAATAACTTATGTTTATGACTATTTATACAATTCTTTACAATAGTGAAGATCGAATACAAAGTGTTTACAGCAGAGTAAGTTATCAAAATTAGTACAAATGATAAATGTCAGGGATATACAAGAACAAAGAGTATACGCTGAATTATCCAAAGCCAAGATATTCTAGAAACCCTATTGTTTACAACTTTACAATAGTCCAATACTAATATGGCACAGTTTTTGAAAGAATCTTTTTCCATAGGTAGCACGTAGAGGTAACCTCTTTTGTTTAAAGAATGAAGTCAATCCTCCGGGTTAGTTTTATATGTTCCCTTGAGAGACTTCAACTTAACACGATTATTATTGACTACAAAACTTTTTACCCGGTACCTAACTTTTATTTGGTTCAGATTGAAAAAAGATTGTACTTCAGACTTCTTCTTTTAATAAATAATTCATTAAAATATCGTGATTTTATATTTATGTTTTCTGACAAATAAAGACTTGATTTAAAACCATTCTTTGAAATTCATATTCAATCTCTTCCATAACAATTTCGATATTTCACATCCCAGAAAAATTTTCATATATTGACCAGCAATTATCCTTGTGGTATATCAAATATAATACTTTATAATAATACTTTAACCGTATTGCATATTTTCAGGTTATTTAGAACATAATTTTCCTGGTTCAATAAATTAAAAAAAGAAATTCAAAATTCAAATTCGAAAAGTAAATTTTGCGAATCATTATTATTATGGCACATTTCAACCCATAAGTAAACATTCAAAATGGAAAAAAAAGTTTCAAATTTTAAAAACTTTAATTAAAATTTAAAAAACATTTTGTCATTATTATCCAATATGTTAAATTAACCTAACATAAATATAATTACTGATTGAAGAAGAATTTCCGAAACATGTACAATTTCTTAAAAAAGCTTTAACATTTTTTTTCGAATATATATATATATATATATATATATAATTAGTTGATGTTATTACATTGATTTAAGAAAAAATATTCATTTTTATGCATAATCTCTACTTAAATTTTATGAAAATTAATATCAATTTCACTTTCAAATTAAACTTTTAAATTCCTGATTTACTCAAGAATTTTTGGAAAGCGAATATTGATAGAGACTGCGAAAGGTACTTTTAATATGTATTTATTAGGGTTATTTGTGAGAAATGTAGTTAATATATTGATTTCCTCCCCATCAGAGAGTCTATAGTTTGAATCAACTATTACGAATAAAATTTTGAAATTGTTCATTACATATCATTAAACAGACAAATGAATTAATTTTTCATATAATTTTTTACTTCTCTTCTATATAACTTTTTTATAATTAAATATTAGATTTTAAAACTTCGTATCTTTAAAATTAAATTTTACTTTACCTTATTTTAGTGCTTTATTTTCAGGCATTTATTTGACACCTATTATGAAGACCAAATATATAACTTTATTGGGAAATTCTTCTTTAATCTTAAACTACCACATATATAGAATATATTATTGGACAGTGAAAACTTCAACAATAGATTTTATCTTTTCATGTTGATTGATTGCCAAAGTTGAAAAAATAACACTTAACATCTTACAACATAATGGATCATATATGATCAAAAATAATTTTTCATAATTTTATTACCATAATTGCAAATATATATACAGTAGCGCTCAAAAATAACCGGACGAAGTGAAAATTGGCTATATCTCTTGAATGGTATTAAATATATTAATGAAATTTTGCCAAAATGTGTAGCTTAACAGTTTGATATCTTTCATAAAAAAAATGAAATCATTTAAAAATTTTTTTATAAAATCAAAGTCATATTAATTTTTTACACAGTTCAAAAATAATCGGACACGAACAAAAATATATTTAATTAAACAGCATTACAGAAAATGATGATGAGAATTAAAGCAAATCAGTATTTTGTTGGAAATCCCAATGTTTTATTAACTTCAAAGCATCTTTTTTGCATTGAATCCACCAAATTTCGACAAACGTCTACCGGAATTTTTTGCCATTCTTCTTTTATTATTTTAAATTTTTCTTTAGCATTTTTTGCATTACGC
>MQRK01176231.1:14402-27182 GCA_001938485.1 Girardia tigrina
TGTGTTGACAACATGGGGGGATATTTTGATTAAAAATAAAATGTTATTATTTAAAAAAAATCGATTTACATTTTACTTTAATTTTGACCCGTTTCATATCGAACAACCTAATAATTCGGATTGCGTCTCTCCTATCCAGATGGCCGATTGGTATTTTTTTGATTCCTACTAATTGAAAATAATTTAATTTAATTTTAAAGTAAAAAGATTTGAAATATTTTTAAATAATAATATTTAAAATTTCGAATGTAATATTTAATTTTTAATATAATTTAAAATTTTAATATATTAATTTAAATGATACTTTTTTTAAAAATGTTTAGATTTAATTTTAACCAATTAGAATCTTTATAATTAATTAATTCGAGAAATAATAAACAGTCCAGTGGCAGGGCTGATGGCGATAATAATAATAATATAATAGTAGAAATAATAACTCATTCCAAAATGGTAGAAATAATTATAGAGGAAAAATTCCAAATAATGGTTGAGGATATAATAATCGGGGAAACAATAGAAATAATAATGGATATAAAAGAAATAGTAATAATGGTTATAATGGAAATAATAATGAATATAATGGATATAATGGAAATAAAATCGGGTTGGCAACTAAGTCCTTGCGGGTTTCACTCATAGATGGCTTCAGTTGAATTTTTAGGTTTGTAGACGTATTACAAATGTAAAACACATTTTGTTATTTGATGGTTGGCAATTCAGCTGTCAATCAGTAAAACAAATTTTTTATCGGATGCATAGTTTTCGTTTGGCCTTCGTTAAAAAATGAAAAATCTAAAGGAACATTTTCGTCATATTTTGCTTTTTTATTTTCACAAATGGAAAAACGAATCTCAAGCTCATAAAAATTTATGTTCTGTTTATGGTGACAAAGCCTTAAAAGAACGGAAGTGCCAAAACTGGTTTGCCAAATTTTGTTCTGGTGATTTTTCACTCTGGTCGTCCAGTTGAAGTTGATGACGTCCTTGTAACAATTCGTTATGATCAGCCAATACTATGATTTTTTTATATAGTTATTTATTTTAAAATATAAATATAAGAGTATTTATTCTTCCTATATTTTGATTTCTTTATTTTAATTTTATCTCAATGGAAGACCATTCATTACGCTGTCTTTCCTGAGATATTTATTTTTCATGTATCAAAAAAATCAATAGAAGCCAAGCCAATGGATATGAAATGGAACTATTAGTTAAATGTAATTGGGCAAGTTCCGTTTTAATGTTTTGTAAATGACAATTTATTATTATCCCTCAGAATGGATCAATAAATAATAATAATGATGTAAAAAGTCCTTAAAAATGTAAGCTGATAATAGTTTATATTTTAATTTTTGTCCCGGGCTGATCGCAAGTCATCACATTTTTAGTAATTAAATAAAATCGATTTTAGAAGTAATGAGTTTAATAGAAGAAAATGGCTTAAAAATCGACATAGACAAGTGCGAATTCTATAAAGCAGAAATAGAATTTCTGGGATACAGTATTTGTTCAAAATTCATAAAACCAATCAAAAAGAAAATTGAAAATATTATTGAAATTGATACACCAAAAACAGAAAAAGACATCCACAGACTATGCGGAATGATTAACTACTACCATCAATGTATTCCAAATTGTTCGGGCTTACTCAGTCCATTAATTGAAATTACCAAAAACAAAAAGAAAAATGATACAATCGACTGGAATAGTGAATTAGAGTTCGTATTATCAAAAATCAAAAATAAATTAAATGAAATTCCTAATTTATATATGTTACAAGATAACTCCACGTTGATACTAACAACAGATGCTTCTAACTACGCCATAGGAGCGGTACTAGAACAAAATACATTAGATACTATACACGCAATAGCATTCTTCTCTCAAAAACTGAATACAACGGAACGCAGATATTCAACATATGACAGAGAACTGTTAGCAATATATCAATCTATAAAACATTTTAAATATATACTTGAAAACAGACAGTTTTTCATACAAACTGATCACAAACCTCTAACCAATTGTTTAGAGATAAAAGATTCCAGCCCACACCAATTACGACAAATTAATTATATTTCTGAATTTCAATGTTCAATTAAGTACATAGCTGGTAAAACAAATTTAGTCGCCGATTACCTTTCAAGATCGAAAATCAACACAATAATATTTAATCCAATTATAGATTACAAGGAGCTAATAAACCGTCAAGATGAAGTTCACAAGGAGGCTGAAGATTCTAAAAGCTTAAAAATTACTAAACAAATGGGAATTTCGTTTGATATCAGTCTAAAAGGAAGTTTAAGACCTTTAATTTCAAAAGACCTCAGACAAAAATGCATTGAACAGATTCATAATCATGGTCATTTTGGAAATCAAACAACTTATAATATTATTCGTTCTGAAGTCGTCTGGCCAAAGATGCGTAAAGACGTCAAAAGTTTTATAGAAAAAATGTCAAATTTGTAATATAAACAAAATAACAAAACACGCAAAACTAATGAAAGCAAAATTTGAAGATTGCGCAAATTTCAATGTCATTCACGTAGACTTAGTTGGTCCATTACCATCAAACAAAAACTATAAATACTTACTAACAGTTATTGATAGAAATACAAATTGGACCGAAGCAATTCCTTTAAAAGAAACCAGCGCAGAAACTATATGTAGAAAATTGGAAATAGAATGGTTCTCTAGATATGGGCTTCCTTTAAAAATAATTTCAGACCAAGGGCAACAATTCGAAGCTGAAATTTTAAAAAATTTATGCAAAAGTAGAACCTCAGCTTATAATCCTCAATGTAATGGAAAACTAGAAAGATGGCACAGAACTTTAAAAGAAATTCTCCGTTGTAAAGCCAACAATAACAATTGGTTAAACGAACTTCCGGACGTTTTAATGGCATATAGATTGGACCTTGCAATATGACGAACAAATCACCACTCCAAAATTTCTGTTACAGAAAATTTAGGTACCTAACAAAGCAAGATACTATCACTAAGAAAATCATAAGTGACGTGAACCAATCAAATCTTTCAAACATCAGAGCTTTTGTCAAGATAAAAAACAAAAGGGTTCGAAAATAAGTATGACGGCCCTTATGAAATAAAGAAAAGAGAAAATAATACCACACTAATCAAAATCAATCTAAACGAGAAATATATTAACCTGAGGAGAATCAAATTAGTGAAACAAGATTGTGATATACCTGAAAAGAACTAAATAAAACACTAACATGAATCTAACAACAAACAATAAAGACATTTACAACAATAATAGAATATTAGAAAGTTAACGTTCCACTTATCATCAGGGGGGCTTGTGTAACAATTCGTTATTATCAGCCAATACTATGATTTTTATATAGTTATTTATTTTAAAATATACATATAAGAGTATTTATTCTTCCTATATTTTGATTTCTTTATTTTAATTTTATCTCAGTGGAAGACTATTCATTACGCTGCCTTTCATGAGATATTTATTTTTCATGTATCAAAAAAATCAATAGAAGCCAAGCCAATGGATATGAAATGGAACTATTAGTTAAATGTAATTGGGCAAGTTCCGTTTTAATGTTTTGTAAATGACAATTTATTATTATCCCTCAGAATGGATCAATAAATAATAATAATGATGTAAAAAGTCCTTAAAAAATGTAAGCTGATAATAGTTTATATTTTAATTTTTGTCCCGGGCTGATTGCAAGTCATCACATTTTTAGTAATTAAATAAAATCGATTTTATAATCGATAATCGAATTTACAAAAAAAACCACTAAAACAAAAAATACTCATTCAAACTTTTCGCTGATCGCAATTCGCTTCTTGTGCTCGAGTGGATCGCTCTCATTGAAACCACTGAACGTTTGATTGCGCCCAGTCGCTTATTGATTTTCCCCTTCGATCTATAGCAAATCATATGGAGATTCTCTGCCAAATTCGCCGCAGATCTGGATTTTCTAACACATGTTTTGGATTAGCTCATTATCGATTAATTTCGTTCCATTTCCGATGACCGGTTTCAACGATCGTTTGGATTTCACTTCGATTGTTTTGTCGTAAACATCACTCAAATGAGAAACTAATTATCGAACTCGTTTCGCATTAGAGGAAAATTAGTTTGTTTCAAAAATTTGACTTTCGCGAATTTAATTTTCATATTATTCAAACAATCTCGATTATTATTATTATAAAAATGATTATATCAAAATTTACCTTGCCGATATAATTTTGATCTTGAATTAATTTGGAATTTTTTGTGGAATTTTGTTTGTCAACAATTTTGCGTTAAAAGATTGCTTACAACAAGAACTGGTTAAATTATATGAAGAACAATTTTCGAAATTTTATACAATTTTTAAAAAATTGTTACGCTTGTCGGGAATTTGGACATATTCGGAGGAACTGCCCAAATATTAAATGTTCAAAATGTCATAAAAACGGTCATTCAATCCAGTAATGCTATTTTGCTAGAAGAGACAACGACAGATTCAACGACAGAGGCGCTCCAGTGAGATCCAATTCGAGACAAACCGTATATGACGGGCAAAGGAGGACGAATTCAGATGATCGAATAGTCGCAATGAATAACGGAGATAGCCGAATTTCAGAATTCAAACAACGAGATTCGAAAAACGATGCGGAACAGAGATATCGGACTGGAGATGATTTGCTGACGGGAAATGGACATGCTTCCGACATCGGGGAAATGCTCGGAGCTATTCAGATGCAGTAATTGATGTTGTAAATGTGATGATTTTGGATGGCTTGCAGAACAGAACGTTAATGCATATTGTATGTTGCCGAATGAAATTTTTTTGATTGATAATAATAAAAATGATTTTATACAATTAATGATAATGTTAATAATGATACAAATAATTACGATGACAAATACAATAATAAAGTTAATTATAATGAATTTAATGAATATAGTATTTTAAAGAATGGAAATTGTGCGACTGATAATAAAGAAAAATCTTATAATAGAGTTATATCAAATGAACTTATTGAATTTCAAGATAGCTGTTTAGTATTGAAAAAGAAGAAAGAGTAACTTTGAATAACGTAGGTCCCGAATGTCTTTTTGATATAGGAGCAAAGATTAGTGTGACCAAGTTTTTGAGGACAGTTGCAAAACCAGCCTATGAATTAAAATATTTAAAATTTCCATTTATATTGATTTCAATTTAAATTGAGGACCTTGTCTTATTTTTTATTCTGTGAGTTGTAAATGCAGAACAACAAATTTCATTGCGGATTGTTCCACACAATGTCTTTATTAATGTTGGATCATATAATATTAACTATTCTTTCAAGGTCTGCCTTGAGCAATGTTATTAGCAAAATAATAGTTAACGTTGAGCAATGTATTTTGATGGAAATCAAAACAATAAAAATATATATGTTCTTAAAAATAAAGAAACGATTCTAATAGCAGCATTTGAAATTAAATGGGCGCAGCAGAGAATACTAACGGATAATCAAATGTCAAATCTCACGGTTCATATTCTTTCATGGGATATATTTTTACAATATAGATCACTATTTATCATACCACACTTCAAGACACATGAAAAGTTTATGGATTCTGACTCTTTAACAAATATAAAATCTATCATTTACAAGTCAAAAGATCATAAATTACATAAAAATTACATAAAAAGATATATTACATAAAAATTTCAATAATTTACAGTTACATAACTATTATATAATAACTATTAACAACATCAATATGAGTTTTACAACATTTATTAATATCACAAGCACATTCACTATTACACATTTTTCTTGATCAATATATTTCTGAATTCATACTAATTATTTTCAATAAATGAAAATTTTTGAATAAAAATTATTAATTATAAAAAATCTAATTGGTTAAAATTAAATCTAAACATTTTAAAAAGTACATATTAAATTAATATATTAAAATTTTTAAATTACATTAAAAATTAAATAATACATTCAAAAATTATTTTAAATCTTTTTACTTTAAAATTAAATTAAATTATTTTTCATTAGTAGAAATCAAAGAAAATACTAATCATCCCTCTGGGTAGGAGAGGTACAATCCGAATCAATACACAACATGCACAATATCAACACACAATTCAAAACATTCCTCACATCCCCCTCGGTTTAAATGGCTTTAGCCATTCAACATTTCTAATCAAAATTCTACCATCTTCGAGCTGTAACTCGTAACTCCTTTCGTGATTTCGTTTAAACACAATTGCCGGACCTATGTAACGGTCATCTTCTTTTGATATATTTTCTTTTTTTATCAACACTATGTCTCCAACTTCAAAAACTCTTCTTGTCTCTACATTTTGTTCGAGATTAACTTGGTTTCCGTTAGTTTCTTTATTATTCTTCCACCAACGTTTTAATCGTCTCCCAAATATTAGTTCAGCCGGTGAAACATCTGTCGTAACTTGAACTGTACTATTCAACATAAATTCTATTGCCGACAAAACTTCTGTCCAATCTCTGTGGTTTCTGTCATTCATTCTAATATTTATAGCATCTCTGATTGTTCGAAATTGTCTTTCCACTATCCCATTTGTATCATGATAATATGAACTTGAATATATTCTCGACTTTGAATCTTTTAACTGTATCTTTGAACAAAGCCGATTCAAATATTTTTCCTCTATCAACATGGATTTCTTTTGGAGGTCCAAATTTCCATATCCATCTGTCCAATATCACTCTATGAACTGTTTTTTCATCTTGACTAGCAACTGCATTCAGGCTAATATATCTACTGAATTGGTCTACTATTGCAAGTACGTATTGATATCCGTTTATGTTTCTTTTGAATGGTCCACAGAAGTCCATGTATATTTTCTGGAAAGGTTCATCTACCGACATCTTTCGGTTTCGCTGTTAATGTCTTTCTTTTTTGACAATTTAAACAACTTTGGACTTTTTGTTAATGAAGTTTCTCATATTTTCCATGTCAAAATCTTCTCGCAGATAGTTATCGACCTTTTTACTACCATCATGACATATAGTTTGTGCATCTCTTCAATATAATCTGTTTTTTTTCTTTTGGGATCCAGTATTTATTTTCCTGAGTTACCACGATATCATTTTTTAGAGTCCATTTCCTCGGTTTCCTTTTTCTGATATCTTAAACAATTTTTTCTATTTCTTCATTATTATTTTACCATTTGAAACCCTTTGATTCTTCGTTCAATGTAAGAATTCTCGTCTTGATCTTTCCTTTCTTAGCTTCTTCATGTATCGTCTGACACTGATTACACAATTTGCATGAATTTCTAGTCATCACGTCAGCATTTGAAAGTTTGTCACCTTTCCGATATTCTATTTTCATGTCAAGACCACTCAGTAAATTTATCCATGTTTGAAACTGTGGTGTAATAGGGTTTTTCGTAGTCATCTTAAAAGTGATAGCTTTATGATCTGTTCGTAACAAAAATCTTTTCCCATACAAAAAATGTTTAAAATGTTGAGTGAAATAATAAATTGCAAGCAGTTCTTTCCTTGTTATGTCATATCAAGTTCATGTTTATTCCTTTTATGAGAACCATATGCAATTACTCTTTCTCTTCCGCACATGTTTTTCTATGATGGCACCGCTCCTATTGTATCAAAACTTGCATCTATATCAAGTATAAAGTCTTTTGAAAAATCATGGTATGCCAAAATTGGTGTCTTAATCATTCTTTCTTTTAATTTTTGAAAAGCTTCATCACATTCTTCAGTCCAAATCAGTTTTTATCCTTGCTCTTACTACATAAGCCTTCTGAAACCTTTCCATATCTAGCGTAATCCTTTATGCATTTCCTGTAGTAATTAGTCAAACTCAAAAAGCTTCTTAAATATTTGATACATGACGGGTTTAGAAATTTTCTAATTGCATCAATCTTTGTTTTATCTGTCTCAATACCTTCTTTACTTATGACATATAATAAAAATTTAGTTTATCCTACTAGGAATTGACATTTCTCCGGATTTATTCTCAAGTCGGATTCTTTAATTTTCTCAAATATGTTATGTATTCTTTGAAGATGTTCTTCTCTATCTTTTGCAAAAATCAAAATATCATCCAAATATACGACTGCTTCTTTCCAACTCAAATCTCCTAGAACTTTCACCATTCTTGAAAGGTTGCTGGAGCCGCTGCAATTCAACAAGGTATTCTCGACTATGAATCTCCAGTAACATATAAATTAATTTATAAAAATAATAATAAGGTATTCGGAAGATACTATGAACCAGATTTGCAAAAAAACTAGTTTTGTTTATAACCCCGCAGAAGCTAAGGTATTTACAATTTTCAAAATTGTATAAAAATGGATGTGAATTTTGAAAAATAGAGTTCTCAACTAACTACTGGATCGTCATCATATTCTATCTTTGATTTTGACAATGATAAAAAATTTCAACATCTGGTACAGAAATCAGATGTATTGAAAATCTCTCCAACCACTGGATCCGCAGTGAATGTGAATTCAAATGGTGCAATAGTTTTCCAAGTCTCTCAATTAAATGATCCAATAGATAAAAAATGGGTTGTCAAATTATTTCATCAACTGGCCCAACCGAAAACAAACAAATGGATGTCAACAAATTATTCAAGAGTTATCAATCAAAGAAATCAAGTAACGAAACATCAAAATTCGAACAAAAATCGAAACGAAAATGTTCAGTAAAGCATCAATCTTATTTAACATTTGTCGAAACATATCGATTCATTCTCAGTTAATGTCTCATAAATATCAAGAAGAAAAACTAAATATCTAGATTATATTCAATCGATATTGAAGCTCATTGTCGAATTTAGAAACAACAATCGGATTAGTTTGTCGAAACTAGCTAAAATATACCAAAATTCGTCACTCAATTTATGACGTTCTTGATTGTTTAATTGGAATATTTTTATTAGAAAATAGTGTCAGAGAATGATTTGATTTAGATTTGGATGTTTAAATTTAGTTATGTATTGAATTTTATGAATGTCAAAGAGTTTGAAAACATTTGTTCATGTTTCTTTTGGAATTTGTAATTGAAAAGGAAAGACAATTATTGAATTTGGTTTGAATTTGAATTAAAAAAAAGAAATTTCAGTTTTATTAATTAAATTTGAAATTATTTTATTTTGTCTTAAATAATTGTAAAAATCGATTCGAAATTTGTAAAGAAAAATCATAATAATTTTTTTGATACAAAATTGAATTTTTATTTATATAAATCAGTTGTTGCTTTTTGTGAGACGATCATGGTTTTTTTGAATTTGAATAAACGTTAAATATCAGTTACGAATCGAGTTCTTTTTTTGTCCGTATTTAACTAAGAGTTATCAATTTTCTTTGTGATTTGTTCGCATTTTTTTGGATCGATTTTCTTTTCCACTTTATCGATTATCCATCGAAAATGAATTTGATTATGTCAAGTGAAATTAGAATTGTCGAACACAAATCAGTCGAATGGATTTTGAAAAATATTCCGAAATTTTCACAAGTAAAATTTCTACAAAGACTTAATGCAATAATAACGGCATTCGATATAAACGTCGATATTGTTGTGGTCGGCACGAATAACGGCAATATTTTTATCATTAATCATAAAACTAATTTAATGGAAAATGTTTTGCTAAAAAAAGATTGTGAGGTCTGCCAATTGAAAATTATTCGCACTATCGACGAATTGATCGCCGTTGGATTCATTGATGGATCGATTTATATCTTGACGATTCCGTTAAAGGATGTTTTGGTTTTCCATGAAATGAGTCAGTTTGATATCCCTGGCGAATATAAAGCTGGCGTTTCTTGTATGACATGGAGTAAAAATGCAGAAAAGCTTTTTAGTGGAGATATTTTTGGATTTTTTCTGTGTTGAAATTACTTATCAGAATAAAATAGTTTCTGCATATGGAATTTGTAAAACAGCATCGTTAATCGAAAAAGGTAATGAAGCGTATAAATCGAAGAATTTTTCAGTCGCTCTTGATCATTATAATAAAGCTATCGAACTTGATCCAAAAAATTGCACATTTTATACTGACGTCGCAGCTGTGCATCTCGAGGGAAAATAACATGAGCAATCAGTAGAAAAGAGTCAACAATGCCGTGATATTGTGTGTGATGACGAGGTCTTATTGAGAGAGAGAGTTATCCGAGCAATCCCAAAATGGCGCTCCAACATCCCGGATGCCGGCAAAGACCGGATATTATAATTTCTTTTTCCTACCCGCGACCCGAATTCCACCTTCCAACGCCAGCGTGCCTCAGCCACGAAACCGCTGCACCCGCTCCGTTACCACATGGAATCTCGGGAAAAGGCTAAGAAAATTCTTGTTTCCCGGGATGCTGAATATGGCCGGGAAATGGAAGCTCTAAAACGATTAGAGGATGAAATGCATTGAGATTGGGTAGAAATGTTGGCAGAAATAGAATTCATGTTAAATGACCAAATTCAAGCAACTACTGGAATATTTCGAGCCGAGATAATCTTCGGGAGGAAACTAAGACATGGATGTAAAAACAGCACAGAAGGAAAAAATTTGAGAAAAAGAAAATAAAAATACAATTGACACAAACCGAATATTTCAGGTCGGAGATAAAGAAATTTAACTCAACAAAAGATTATATTGGACCAGCTAAAATTATAAAGCAAAGACAAGAAAGAAATTATGAGATACAACTAGGCGACGACAGGATCTTGATCAGAAATGTAGAATGGCTAAAAAATTTAATCCGAGGGAGATGTGATGAATATTTTAAATTGTTTGAATGTGTGAGTCTATTGATGTTGTATATTGAACTTAGGATGGTGATTCTCCCACCCTTATGGAAGTTGGTATGTTTAAAAATTTAAAAACTATTCCAACAAAATTAAAATAATTATTTGATAAATTTATATTTTTTAAAGAAAAGAAAAGCATTTAATTAGATATAGCTAAAATTAATAAAGTTTAAATTAAATTCATTTTTATTAATTTGAATTCTTATTAAGAAATGGTTTAAATTATTATTTTTAGTTAATATTTTTAGAAATTAAATATTTTAAAAAGATTTTGAAAATTTTTTCGAATAATCATGATTAAAAATAGAAATAATAAAACCAATAAGAAAGATGTCAAACTGTGAAAGATCTTCTGAGAGTTATAATAACTCTAAATCGGATAGTAATAAAAATTCAAATGAGAATTATCTCAATATTCTTAATAAATAGCAACGGGGGACTTTCCTCTCCACTTCCGCGGGAGGCGGAAGGAAATTTTCTTGAGTGATATGTTTGTATTTTACAATTTACAAATTATATTTATGTATTTTATTTTATTAATATTGATAAATTATATAATGTGTCTTTTTTCAATAAAATGAAATTTAATCGTTTCTAGTTAAATGTAGAACGCCAAAGACTTTCTGAACACCCTTTCTTTTAAAAACATTGCAAATTAGGGATCGTTTCTTAACTATTGTGAGGAATGTTTGGAATATTGATGTTTTGTGTTTGAATGTTGTGTTTTGGTTTGGGATTATGTCACTCCTCAGATGGCATTTAATATTTTAATTCTTATTACCTGAAACTAATTTAATTCAAATTGAATTTTTAAATTTATTTTTTATTAATTATGATTACCAATTTTAAATGATTTTATTAATTTTATTTTTTAATTAATAAATCACATTAATATTTTTAAAAAATTAATTTACATTTTAATTTTAACCAATAAAATTTACAGTAAATACTTTTAAAATGAATATGCCGGTTCAACTAAGTTCAGATTTTAATCTTTCGATCAATTTTAATTGTAATGAATGTTGTAATCAATGTGTGAGTTCTCTTAACTTCATTTTTTACATTTTTTGTCATTGTGTAATGAAAAATGGATAGTTAAACAAAACTTACATTTATGAATTGAAAAATAGTTTCAAAAAGATGAAGAATGAATTATAATTTTCTTACTTAGCTATCAAGAATTATTCGATTTTACGAGATCTGAGGTTCCGGTACTTAACAAAATAAATAATAAAAATAAATAAATATAATATCAAAAACCAAAATCTATTGTTATTAAGAAAATCGGTTTAAATTTTAGGACAAAAAATTTTAGTATATAAAAATTTAACTCAATATTAATATAAGATATTTTATTGATAAATTTTGTCAATATATAAATGGTGTTTTTTTCAGTTTAAAATAGAAACTTAAAATTTTAAATTTGTTTCAGAATAAGTTACGATAAAATTTATTTATTTACTTGACCATTTGATTGATTAAATAAATTCTAGAAATTTATCTGTTAACATTCCTGTTATCATAATTGGTCGGTGTCATTTTCAATCAATGTCTAAATAATAACACCTATTAGTGTTAATTTGTTTTTATGATTGAATTTTAGTTAATTATTCGACATAATATTATTGAAAAGCTTGAATAATACATGATTTGAGTATAAAAACTAGATATATTTAAGGGAAAATCACCCATTGCTATTTATTAAGAACATTGCGACAATTCTCATTTGAATTTTTATTATTATAACATTTAGAATCATTACAACTCTCAGAAGGTCTTTCACCGCTTGACATATCTAATTGGTTTTATTATAAGAATTCTACAAGAATTTAAAAAAAATTCGCGTTAAGTTATTTGAAAAAAATGTACACTTTGAAATTTTATTTTATAAAATTTTATTAATTTCGATGAATTATTCATCATCATCTGGCACTAAACAAACATTAATTAAAATTATATATATATATATATATATATATATATATATATATATATATAT